>WSFP011425577.1:0-22355 GCA_009831015.1 Picea engelmannii
GTGGTTCACCCAGTGTGGGCTACGTCCACCAGATAAATTGTCAGGTCCTTTCTTTATTAATATCTAGCAAAATGAAGGGATACAACCTACAACAAAACCCACTGTAACTTCCTCTTCTTTCTCTCACAATATCCTCTCTCAAAATCCAATACTTGCCAACATACATAGCCACAATACATTTCCCTCATAAAAGAGGGTTGCCTTCTAGGGAAAAAAACCCTAACATAATCTCTATATTTAGATCTACGACCTTATAATGAACGGTCTAGATTTACAATGAAATTACAGTATACTTTTACAAGGCAATTTTTTCTTCGGGGGCTTCGCCCCCGAACCCCCGCTGGGGGCCTGCTTGCCCCCAAACCCCCCATCCTGGGGGATAGCCCCTCCGGACCCTGCAGAGGGGGTACCCCCCCTCTGCACTCCCCCGCGTGGAAGAGTGTACATTGTTTTGGGGTGTAAATACTTCATGGGGTATAAACACAGCTGAAATTAAAAGACCTCTAAATCAGGAAGATAATCAGGCTCCACAACCAACACCTCCAACCTAGTGAACTAGACGAGCCATAGGAAGGCAGATGCCTTTTTCATTCACAGATGTGGATGAAAGGTACCTCTCTATACTTCATTGTTGATATCGGTAGCCAAAAGAACCTCATCTCAATGGAGGTTGTCAAGCGACTCACCCTACCGACAACGCCACACCTGCAACCCTACACCATCAGATGGCTCCAGCAAGGAAGCGACATCCACATCAGCCAGCAATGTTTCCTGTCATATGGAATCAAGCCCTTCAAAGACGAGGTATTGTGTGATGTTTCCCCTCTCGACGTTTGAAATGTTCTTTTGGGACAAACATATTTATGGAAATGCCATGTTGTATATGAGTCTATGCCTCACAGTGTTATTATTACTTTGAACAAGAAATTAAACAAGATACCTAAGGCAATCCCACCTAGTGTTATTTCCTTGATATCTTCCAAGAATTGCAGGAAGGTCATCTATCAGATGGGGAAGTTTGTCTTCTTCTTGATTCTCTCTTAGAATGAGTTAAATATCACAGCCACATCTAGGGTCTCCGGGGCCAACCTCTCAACACAGAAGAAGCAAGTGGATAAGTTCATGGAACAATACTCGTATATATTCTCCTCACCTACTGGGGTACCTCTACACTGTCAGGTCAAGCACCCCATTGATATGACCCCCGACGCACCGCTTCCCAATGGGACAGTCTACCACCGCTCTCTATTAGAGAATGAGGATATCAAGCGGTAGATCCAGAAGCCCAATCGTTCTGGTACAAAAGAAATATGGAACATGGAAACTCTGCATTGATTATCAGGCCATGAATAAAATCACAGTCAGAAATCGGTACCCAATTCCTCGAATCAACGACCTCCTTGATCATCTCATGGGGGCCAAATACTTCAGTAATATTGATCTGAAGTCTAGCTACCACCAAGTCCCGATAGAACATACATATGTATGGAAGATCACCTTCAAGTCAAAGGAAGGTATTTTTGAATGGTTGGTCATGCCCTTTGGTTTGACAAATGCTCCAGCTAGTTTCATGAGGATGATGGATGATATCCTGTGACCATTCACCAATACTTTTGTAGTGGTGTATCTGTATAACATCATCATTTACAACAGGACTTGGGAAGAACACTTGCATCATATCCAACAGGTTCTACAGACCCTGTAGCAGCACAAGCTATACACCAACTTGGAAAAATGATCCTTCGACATGGATATGGTCCATTACTTGGGCTACAACATTGATCAACATGGCGTGAATGTGGATCTATCCAAGATCCAAGTCATCCATGATTGGCCAGCCCCAACCACAATCACTGAGCTTTGGAGCTTCTTGGGACTTGCCAATTTCTACCACAGGTTTGTGTTGGGATTCTCCCATATTGCATGGGCCCTCAACCAAGTAACCAGGGGTGGTGGTAAGTAGAAATTTGTGTGGGGCTTGCCCCAAAAACAAGCATTCTATGATTTGAAGCAACACTTGTGATCAACCCCAATACTTTCACTGTCGAACCTGCAACAACCCTTTCAGATCGAGACAGATGCTTCAGACTATGTTGTGGGTGTCGTGCTCACTCAACATGACCACCCCATGGCCTATCATAGTGAGACACTATTAGATGCTATCCATAAGTACCCTACTTACAACAAAGAAATATACTCCATTGTGCAATCCTGCTGCCAATGGATATATTACATTCTTGGGAAGGAGACAGTCATCCACACTAATCATAAGCCAATACAGTTCATGTAGACACAAGGAAAAATGCAGAATGACCGCCATTAGAAGTGGACCACATACTTGTAGCAATTCCAACTCAACATCAAGTATACAATAGGAAGCACCAATCGCATCGATAATTTCCTTAGGATACCTCCAATCGTGACACTCACCATGGTGCTAGACTCTTGCGGCCATGAGACCTATGGGTGGCCCCAAGTCTATGGGATAGACCTAGATTTCCCCACCACCTAGCAAATGTTGGGCACAAACACAATTGTCACTAATTTCCATATTTAGGACGAGATGTTTTTTCGTCTTGGCCGTATCTTCATTCCATCAAGTGAGTGAGTGAAGCTAATTTGGGAATCCCACTACAGTCGGGTGGCAGGACACTTCAACGTCGAAAAGACAGTGGAAATGCTACAAAAACATTTCTACTGGCTGAAACTTTGACAAGAGGTTAGAAAGTATATCACATCTTGCACTCCCTACGCTATTTCCAAACCGACCACTAAGAAATAGGGCATGTACACCCCTCTACCTACACCTGACAAGCCATGGGAATCCATCTCAATGGACTACATGTTGGGCCTCCCATCCACCAATCAGGGAAATGAATGTCTTTTTTTGGTTATTGATCTCTTTTCTAAGATGGCGATTCTGGACACCTGCAATAAGTGCATCACAGTAGAGGCCACTTTCAATATCTTCTTTGAACGAGTCTGGGTACATTTTGGAATCCCACAAACCATTTTGTCAGATCGAGACAATATATTTCTTAGCACATTCTAGTGTATCCTCTAGTCACTACTGGACACCAAGCTCACCAAATCCACAACCTTCCACCCCCAGACAGATGGAAAAACCGAGGTCATAAATATAATGATCGTGAATATCCTATTCATGTATAATTCCAAGCACCCTCACACATGGGATGAGAGTCTTCCCTATGTTCAGCACAGCTACAACCAAACCTTGCATAGCTCAACTAGCCACAACCCCTTTCAAGTTGGGTTGGGATTCCAACCATTGGGTCCCATAGATGTTGCACTACTCTTATAACCCTAAATTTCACCATACATGCATACCTGGCAACAAACCATCTTACTTTCTATTTTTGCCAAAGCCATCACTAAATAGCTCTTCTAAAAACCATATTTTTGAAGATGTACCCACCCTGCACCACTACTACCTGCGTACACACACTTTTTGCACCTCTACAACTCGCGTACGTATGCTAGCTACACCATTACAACCCGTGTATACTCACAAAAATTGCAAAAAATTAGAAGTTGCAAGGGGATACGGGCTTTTGGGTAGTTTCCTAACCAATTGACTGCCCATAGTCGGTCACCCAACTGAATAACTATCTTTTTGGCAGATAAAAGAAGGTGTTGGGGTCCCATTCCTAAAATAAGCATGAGAGCAAAGAAACTCTACCCAATTCAGTATTCCCCCCTTGCCCCAATTATTTTCCACTACATTGTGTGTTTGAGCCAAAATTCCTTATTCCAACCCTTTTTCCTCCATTGCAAACCCCTGCCATTTCCCTAGAGAGAATTGAAGAGGAGAAAGTTACATGGAAGCAGTTGGATCTTGGTGAAGAGGATCCCAGGACCGAATTCGAGGAGCAGTGGTCGGTCTCATATTGGAAGCTACTCTGTGAGATTAATATAAAGAAGTACTTTTTCCGTTCTGCCAAATGATATCTTCAATATTTATGATTTATTTATATTTTGTTATGATATCTAACCCATTAATCAATATATAGAATGCATGCTCATAGTTTCTTATTTGTCTTTTGGTGAATGCAAGTTGGCCTTGGGAGGATATCTGCAGTTAGGAAACAACAGAGTGCAAAGGGATCGACACCGGATGCAAGGTTTAAGGTAAGCCTACCAGATCCCTATACTTTGCATCTTATGTATGATTGTGGGGTACTATTGGGATAGTCGTTAAAAGTAGGAGACTTTAGACGGTTAGCTTTGCCTGCACTTTAGAACCCTAGTGTAGTCCGTAGGGGGGTTTTCCCACTACAAAAAATACCCCTTGCGGTCACCTCAACCAACTCATATCCTGCTCCAATTGAAGCTGACAAAGCTACCCAGTTCATTGAGCAGATCCAACACATCCACCAACAAGTTTATGATATCCTACAAAATTCCAATGACAAGTACAAGTAGTGCCATGATCAACACCGGGGGCCACATAAGTTTCAGGTGAGCGACAAAGTTTGGTTGCACTTGCAGAAAGAACACCTTAAATGATCCCATTGAAATATTCTCCCACTCCTTTATGGGTCATACACTATCACCAAGGCTATGGATTATAATTCTTTTGATATTAACATTCCTCCTTTCCTTGGTCTGCACCCAGTGTTCAACGTGGATCTCCTTTGACCTTATTTCACACCATTATTGGACACCTCGGAGATAGAAGAACAATTGAAACCAATAGATATCAACCTTGACTGCATACAACATGCATCCAATGATTAGATTGTGGACAAACAAGTCAAGGGAACTTGCCAACAAAGGATCCAACTTTATCGAGTTGTCAATGCAGGACAACTCCTGCACCAAGGCAAGTGGCTCAGCCGGGGCCAAATTCAAGAAAAATTTCTTGATCTGATGGGGGCACTCAATGCAATGGATAAAATTGATTCCTAAGGGGGGAGGATTGATCTATATGGATTTTGGTAGCTTCCCACCTATTCCAACTGGCTCATTTTGGCATTTTTCTAGTTTGGCAGTTTTTTCCTAGTTTTCGGGTCCCTGACTTTCGGGGTTGTTTTGAGGCCCTAAACAACTTTTTTAGGGATATCCATAGTCCAATTGCTAGATTATAACATAAACATGTGTATTCCTAGGATAGACCTTTCCAATGGGCTATTGTGCATGTAAAACGAAGATCGTATGCAAAAGTTACGACCCCGAGAAGTTGATATACTAACTTACCCAAACGAGGCCCACATGACTTTTGTCACTTCATCTCCTAGGGTTAGGTTTTTGGATGTCTAGGGTTTTTTACATTCATGTTTATTGTAAAAAGGCCTTCAAATCCCAATTGTAATCATCTTCTTGCGAATGAGCGCAGTCATCACATCTCTTCTCAAAGATAAGCCACCACCATTCTAGCAAGCCCGTTTTCCGCTGCATTTTATAGTTTCAACTTATTTCCTTATTGAATAGAAACCAATATTAATGTATACATGTTATTATGTGTTAAACATCTTTTGATAATAATTTTTATTCATTTTTTTCTTCTCATAAAATCTGGATCATCTATTCATCTGTGCAATTTCAATTATTTTCTTAGTTGTTTGTGTCACCACATGGTCAACCTTTACATCAGGTATGGTTCCCTTGAAAATCCATCCTCCCATTGTTTGGTTTTGAGCCGGTTGTGGCTTGAATTATTCGTTCTTTCTTGAGCTGGAAGCTCCTTGATTATCAATACTTAATCCTCCCAACTGCCTTTGTATGTTTCCCAGTGTAATGTCAGGGTCAACACCCATTTCAATCATAATTTATTCCATCTCAGTGGGTTTATTCATTGCCTCCTCCAAGGTATCCATTTGGGATGTTCTAATAACATATTTCACATTCATGGGCATTTCATTCTTATAAAAACCGAGAATGACTGGGTCATTTGGTCTTTTATCTTCTAGAATCTTGCTCAAGGTTTTATTGAACCTGATATTAAAATCTCGTATCATTTCATTCTTCCTCAAACCAATCTTGGTGAAATCAGTGATAAGGGTATGATAATCAATTGGAGGGGAGAACATTGTTAGGAACATAGCTTCGAGGTCATTAAATGAGCGAATTGATATACTAGGAAACGTTGTATTCCATTCATATGTTCTTCCTGATAAGGTTTGTAGAAACAACCTTGCAATGACATCATCATACTCAACATGGTGAAAATTACAAACATCGAGAAATATGTGCAGATTCCTCTTTGCATCGATTTCTCCTTCTCTAGAAAATTCCTTTACGATGCCCTTAGGAAGAACAGGGAGATCATGTTGCTCACCTAGAATATTCAAAGGAGAATCTCTTATTCTTCTTCTATTTTCAAACCTTAAGTTTTCTTGATTTCTTGCAACATCTCGTCCACCTCGTTGTCTCTCCTCATGATGCTCGTCTTGGGTTTGTTCATTTATTTTTTCCATATCAACAGAGATTCCAAGAATATTCTTTTCAATTACAAGAATAAATAGTTTCTTTCTTTTACTTATGGTAATGGGTCCCTTGTATTCGTCCATCTTCAAGCCCAACCTTGTTCTTGTGTTGCTCTAGCTAGCCATTGATTTATTCGGTCTTGTCGCTCATCTCTCCTCTGTCTCCGAAGGATTTATCTTTCTTCTTCTTGGACTAACATTTTCCAGGACATTTATAACTCTTCTCAGGTCTCGATTGGTTTTATTACCATATTGTATAACTGGTGTAAAATGATTCGTTGATTATTGAATCCAATTTCTAAGCAGGGTTGATCATCCTGGGGAAAATTCATATATTTTTCAAAAAATGCTAGAAAAGGTTCCTAATTTCAGTTCATTCCCCATTATGGTCGCCAAAAATGTTGATTCTTGAATCTGTTAAGACTGAAATGACAACCTCACGAGGCTGTAAATCCCCCTATGTTTTTATAGAGGCAGTACTCCTCTTTATATTTTCTTGGGAATTCTAGATATCCAAATGTGGGACTTGGTAGAACTCTATCATTGTAATTCAAAGAAACATAAATATTGCAAGAAAATAAAAAGGATTTTTTTTTCTTTTCTTTTAAATGAAAGTTCCTGAGAAAGGACCAGGAACCGAACACATTCACACATTTAAGGTAAATAAGAAAAATTTCCTCACATCCATCATAGTTTGACTACAGATTTATGATCACATAAAAATAAAAAGAAGATGATCTGCATGCATAAGAGAAATTTAATAGAGTGAACATGTGAAACTCAAATAAATGTAATGATATATCAACCTCAAATAATTTGTATTAAAAACTTTGTGTCACAAAGTACAATCAAGTTTGTTCCCGAAATAGACCTCTTGAAATTTCTGAAAAATATATACTCTGTTACATATTTTTTGAAACTTAAAATGTGTTTGTCTTAAAGACTGGGATTGGGGCTCCCATGGACCATAAAGAAAAAATATACAAGAATTTATCTTGTAGAAGGAAGATTGTGGGTGGTAAAAGAAAAACAAGACCTTGTAAGAAGAAAAGATGAGTTATCAATCTTCAGTTAAACCTTTCTAGTGAAAGAGGTGGAATAACTAGATGAAGGAATTGATAAATAAAAAAAAGGATTAGATCAGCATAAACTTACTATGACGGTCTCTTGTGTCTTCAACTTGCTTGTTGGTGTCCTTTTATTGTCTTCATTGACAGTTACAAGAACTTTCTCAACTGCTTCTTGCCCCTCGGTGGTTAGTTTGTCGATAAATTTCTTAAACCATTCTTCAATATAACTTTTCATTGGTGCCACGTTGATTTCATGTCGGATTTTGATGTTGAACAACTCACCCTACAAGTCTCTCAGATCAAGGGAAATGCCATGTAATGCTTCTTCAATGTCCCGCTTTTTCAAGGAGTAGTCCTGTTATCATTTTGTAATTTCCAGAGGTTGTCGAAAGGTAGAAGAAATTGACAGAGGTAACTATCAAAACCAATTTTGAAGGTGAGATTTATCCCTACCAGCTTCAGAGAGGGATCTCTATGTATGATTTAGATTTTTTTAAGTTTTAAATGTTAGGCTAGTTATGACAGTTTGAATTTGTTTGTTTATTTGTAATAGTTGGCTAAAAGAATGCTTAATTTTCCATTGGGCTATGGGGTCTGTATTAAATATGAGGATCAAATTCATATTTTTATGAGGTTTTCTTTAGAGGGAAGGGTGGTAAAATTGTTGGATCTATTCATATTTAAATTGAATGAATAAGAGAGAATCAAGAGGGGTAAGTCCACTGAGTAGAGGATCAGTTAATAATTCCTTTACTCAATTTCAGATGAAAACATACAGATCATTAAAAAACCAGAGACAAAATATGCAAGATAAATTATGTTCTATTGACTTTCTTTAATGATTAGAATTTAAAATACATAAATGATCACAGAGAATGAGAAAACATTTAACAAAGAGAGAGAGAGACATCACCAACAATATGACACAAGAATCCTATGAATAATCCTATTTTATTACTAGTCGATCCTTTGAATAACTACACAATAGCTTGTGGGTGCAAAAATCAATCCTCTATACTTCGAAGGAAGAAGTATTTATAAAACTATTTACAACAGACCCTATCATAAATGACTAGGATATTATGGAGGAAATGTCTAACTAATTAGATCTCAAATTACAACAATATAGGATTTTTTTTTATTTGCTCAGATCGTTGGTGTTGATTTGGTGTAAAGTGGTTGGTGATTCAAATCTTTGACTTTTTCTGGCTGCTCCATGCTGAATTGAACCTCAAAATTGTCTTTACTCAAGTAAAGCACATAGATCTTCCCATATCTTTTTACCTGGGATAGAAATCTTGAGAAACTTTCTATATATCTCATCCATTTCGGTATACTTGGAAAAAGTTATCTTAGTGATGAAGATATGTTTTATCTCATGTTGAATACTCAGGTCCAACTATAATGTCTCTAGGAAATATTTACTAGTAATGCTTCCCTCTATCCCTGCAAACATGGAAATTTCCTTTGCCACTGCACTGACTTTCTGTTTGTAATCTGGCAGAGTGATAAACTTGTCATTGAGTACTAATAGTCCAGGGAGAACTTTCTTATGTAGTACTTCAATCTTATTGAAAAATATTTGCACTCCAATGTCCATCACTTGAGCCTTATATTCTAGCTGAAACATTAATCCTTTCTTGGTCAGGACCTTCTTGATCTCAAGGATGGTCTCTGTTCTTTCTTCAATTTCTAGTTCTTCTAACTCCTTCTTGTTTTTGGAGTTCAGAAATCTGATGAGTTCAGTAGCCTCTGTGGGTCTTTCTCCTAACTCTTATTTTATTTTCTTAATGGCTTCCTTGGCCTTCTATACCAATTCATTCTGTTCAAAGATGATATGAATGGATGGCCAGATTTATTCCATGGACTTGTTAATGTCCACCCAAATATTTTCCTTAGCTTGAGCTAAGGTCTTCACCATGACAGTCCCTTTTTGTAGCTGTTGACTAGGCCTTTGAGACTTATGCATTTCTCCTTGATGACTAGCCTGGAAAATAGACTTTAGCTCTTGCAAGTTTTTTACCTCTTCTTTCAGTTTCTTGATCTCTTCCCCTTGGAGGGACATGTCTTCCATGGACTTCACAAGTTTATCTGATGCATATGAAACTTGTACTAGAATTGATGATGGAATCTCTGCTGATGTAGATGCTTCTGCTGTTCTAATTACTATCAGAGGTACTTCCTCTAGTGGGAGCATGGCCATTTGTGCACTTGTTCCTTTTCTTTTATTAATTTATCCATTTCTACTTCCATCTCTCTTATCTGTGCGTTTTGTTCCATGATAAGCTTCAACATTTCTTCTTTGTGGCCTTTAGTTTCAACCACCTCTTTGGCTTATGAATATTTTGTAGCTGGAAGATTCAGTTGCTTTCTAAAGGATGATATATCAACATTCTTCTTCTTCAATAATTCCTCTCGTGCCTTGACATTGGTTGGGTCATACCCAATCTTCATCACCAATTATTCTAGTGATTTGACCTTGTTGTTTTTGGCCAAAGAAGAGATTTTCTCCAGCTTCAATTGGGATTGAATGTTGTTCAGGGACACCTGCAATTTTGAATCAGGAAATAAGGTGTTTGTCAAGGTAGAGAAAATCATCTCCGATGTCTTCTTGTGCATGTCCATTTGGTCCATTGGATGAACATCCTTTACATCAAACTCAGAGGAATTCTTCTTATAATGTGTAGATGTATTAGGATGAGGAACCTCTGCTTGGAAAAATACCATTTGCATTCTTCCTTTCTCTGTGTCAAATGCTGACAACAATCTATGTTTAGAAGTGGAGGTCTTCTTCCAGAACTGAGCATATGTGTTGTTGTTGAGGAGCTCATTTCTCTACTTGATCTGTTTGTATTTATCAAAAATACTTGACTCTGTTTTCTCATGAGATGATTCAGCTGACATAGTAGTGTCTTTTTGTTCTTTAGATGAATAAGTGGACACTATGATCTGACTATCTAAAAACGCTGAAGAATGTGGTCCCTCCATGACTATGGTGCACTACATTTCCCCTTATTTTAGCGAGTCTAGTGCATGACTGGTTTTGGCTCTTTTTTGGTAAACCTGGAAGTCTTCAGCTAATACCTCTGTGACTGAAGGGGAAACCTCCTTTCTTTCTCTCTTTTCTATTTGCATTTGAGAGGTGTTATTATGTGAAGCAATGACAGGGGAAAGTTGTTCCTCTGTTTATAGCAATGCATTTTCTTTCCATTATGTCTGGTTCATATACTTCTCCACTTTTGGCTTCTGTGTGTGAGGATAAGGAGTGATCCTTTGTTTGAATCTGAGCTCTAAAATAACACCAAATGGGTCATAATACCATGTGAAACTCTAAGTGAAACCCATCTATTTCAAAAGGTTATCTGCCTCTTCTCCTACTGCTATGTTGTTATAGATGAAAGGGCCAATTTGGGTCTTGATCATTAGCTGTTGTTTCTTCTTGACTACAACAAAATGGATGTCATCTGAGTTCACCATCTGTATTATGTATTCTAGTGAAAATATCTTCACAGGGAGGTATTTGGGAAATCTCTAAGGTGGAATATCACATCCATACACTCTTATATCTGTGTGGTTTTGGTAAAAATACCAATTATCTGTCTTATCTAGGTCAGAGAAGTGAACGATTCTATGAATTTGTTCATTTATCCTTGGATATGTTCTATTGTTCAGTATGCAGACAACTAGATGATAAAACTGGTCTATGAAATCTTTGAAGTTGAATTCAGTTGAATTTTTCCTCACCAATGAGGTCCATGAGGTCACTGACTTTGGGTTTCCTTCCTGGTCCAATTTTTGAAAATCACATGGAAACCTATCTCACTGAAAAAACAAGAACAAATATACCAGGACTGAGGAATATCTGAACATTCCTTTTGTTGAAAACCTGAAAAGATGTGAATTCAGCTGAGCGGAAGCAACAACAAGCTAGGGTTTGATAGTAGCAGACACAATGGAGCACAACATGGTTACCAAAGGGGGTGGCAATGGAACCCCCTCATACAAGCAGGTGGTGGTGGATAGGGGAAAATTCCCACACGATGACGGTTTCAAGGAACCAGTGATGAGCTCATTGGGATTAGGACCGAAAAAGATTCAGGAAAGAAACTAGGAATAAATGGATTGCATGGGAGATGAATCCAGAGAAACCCAAAATGATGCGCAATAACCAGCGAACCCCAATGGGGAAGAAGGGTGCAACCTGTGTAAACCCAAGACAACACTGATACCCAAGGTGATATTGGAATATCTACAAGTGAAAATCTACCGAGACCAGATGAAGATGCATGCACTCATTTGCAAGTTCATGGGTTTGTGGCCCACAGAGAGAACGCTGCGCAATTGGATACAATACCAATGGAAACCAAGCGGGGAAGTGGAACTCCACCTGGGATCAAAAGGATTATTCACAATAGTATTCATGAACTTGGAGGATAGGGATATATTCTTTGAGGGGGGGCATACTTCCATGCCTCAACAAGACTGTACATGCGGCCATGGAAAGAAAAAGTCTCCCCAGAGAAAGAAACCTTCAAGAATATACCCATTTGGTTGAGGCTTTACTCTATGCCGCTAGACTACTAGATACCCTCTACCTTTGAAGAAATCGGGAACAAACTTGGAAAATATGTGAAGACATTGGAAGCAACCTTAAAAGGGAGATATACCTCCTATGCAAGGATCTGCATAGAGATGGATGTTTCAAGGGCACTCTTGGAAGCCATAAACCTGGAATTCATGGATGAGGAATGGATACAAAGCATTAACTACAAGCATATCCCTTTCAGATGTAGAAGATTCCATGAACATGCACACCTATTCAGAGAATTCCCTCTCAATACAAAAAAATAAGAGGAAAACACCAAAATACAGTAGGATGAGGATGGGTTTATCAAGCCGAACCACAAAAACAAAGAAAACAAGAAACCAAGTAAAGCCCTAACAGGAAGCAATCAGGAATCCAGGACTCGAACGGAAGGGCGGGACAAAATGAACAAAGGGGAAGAAGGAGGACAGGAAAATGAAAAATCCAAAGAAGATAATGAACAAGCCACAAAGGAGAACACAAACAACCCAAGCAATAAGATGGAACAGGGGGGAAGCAAAACTCCTATGGACGAAGAAACTAGAGATGCCAACACCCACATGCAGGAGGCAAACATAGATGTGGAAATGACACCAAGTGAAGTAGGTACAGAAGACCCCGATCTTAGAGGTATCGTGGAAAGGGAAGGAATAGATCTCTCAAACATACTGGAGCAATGGAAAAGGCAGGGCGTGGACTATGTACCAGTGGAGCAACTAGATCATATCCAATACCTATTCCTCCTAAGAGAGGAATAAAAATCAAGAGGGATCAAGCACACACACGGGGATATAGGACATCTTGAAATCAAAGCAGGTGAGGGACAACTCCAGCTCTCACCCAAGCAGACGAGAAGGAAGAAAGGTAGGAAATCAAACAACGTAGCCCTATAGGAACTAGGAGCTCTGCTGATAAAATTAGATAAGATTAAAAATCTCTTCCCCAACTCCCCCCCACATGTTTAAATTAAGATTATAACATGGAATATTAGAGGCCTAAACAACCCACAAAAACAAAGAATCCTTAAAAATAGACTGAGGAAGGAACAACCGGACCTTTGTTTGATCCAAGAGACAAAATGTACTGTAGACAGAATGGGGAAACAATCAGCAAAAAAAAATGGAGCAAGTACAAAACATTGGTCTTCGAAGGACAACAGATGGTAGGTGGTATCCTCACTTTGTGGAATCCACAAGTGATGAATCTACTAGTAGCCGAAGCCACTAGACACACACTTTCGGTCAAAATGAAAATCATAGGTAACACAGAGGTGATTCTATGCACTAATGTGTATGGTACCTAGATGTTGGAAGAAAATAGAAGAATGCTCCTAGACCTAGAAAACCTAAAATCCCATTCTAGCAACCTCCACTAGATCCCGGCAAGGGACTTCAGCATTATCATGACACTTACGAAAAAAAAAGGAGGCACCAGGAGACTGGATAGAAATGCAGAAGAATTTTAAGCTTTCATAGACACAATGGATATGGTGGACATAAAAACCATTAATGGTCAGTTCACATGGAACAACAAATGGATAAAGAAAAATCAGATAGGGATGATGCTAGAAATATTCTTGGTGTCAGATTCCATCATTCTATAGAGATTAAATTTATACTGCATCATCCTTCCTTGGGGGGGTTCATACCACTGGCCAGTTCAATTGGAAGAAAACTTCCAAACCACACCAAGGAATAGACCATTCATATTCGAGCAATTTTAGATCAAACATCCCACTTTCAAGGAGAACATCAGCCAATGGTGGCAGGCGCAACAACTAGAGCAAGGGACAAGGATGTCCAATATTTATAAGAAACTTAGGTACATCAAACATAAACTCAAGGAGTGGAACAAGGAAATCTTTGGAAACATAAACCAAGAAAAAAAAATATTGAAGACAGAGTGAGGAAACTCCATGAAATATGCATAAATGAGAGCTATATAGAGGATAGGAAAAAGGAAGAGACCCAAATGACCCAGGAATGGGAAGCAAGATGCCAGTAAGAAGAGACTCTATGGCACCAAAATTCAAGAATCAGGTGGAAAAAGGAAGGAGAGAGGAATACAAAGTTTTTTCATAGAACAACCATTGCTAGAAGAACCCATAATAAAATCCTGAAAAATTGGGATCAGGATGGGATCGAGAGAGAGTCCCACAAGGATATTGAAAACATATTGGTAAACCACTTCCAGGGGATAGCCCAGGAACCCAACCTAGACCGAACATAGGCCATACAAAGGATAAATCAACACATCCCCAGGCTAGTTACCGAGGAACAAAATATCAACCTAAAAAAACCCATCGCTAAGGAGGAAATTGACCAAGTGGTCCAGGAGATGCCCAATGGAAAGGCCCCAGGCCCAGATGGTTTCAAGGTGGAATTATTTAAATCTTGTTGGGATGTGGTCAAACATGATGTTTATGGGGTGGTGGAAGACTCCAGACTCTTGACCTCCATTCCAAAAGCACTAAATGCCACAATGATTACTTTAATCCCCAAAGAAAATGAAGTAAGGACCCCAGACCTCTACAGACCCATAACTTTATGCAATGTGGTCTACAAGACAATCTACAAAGTCATCGCCAATAAACTGAAACCTCTCCTACCCACACTAATTTTACAGGAACAGGTGGGTTTTGTAGAAGGATGACAAATTGTGGAAAATATCATCCATGCCCATGAGATGATACACACACTGAAACTCTAGAGGAGAGGGTGGATGATAATCGAACTTGACCTAGAAAAGGCTTATGAAAAAATTAGCGGGCACTATATGTTCAAATCTTTGGAAGCTTTTCGCTTTGCGCAACACTGGACCAACTGGAATATCAACCTAGTCTCAACGATAAGTTACTCACTTCTAATCAATGGAGCCCCAGCTAAACCCTTATGGACCTCAAGAGGCATCAGACAAGGAGACCCGCTATCACCCTTCATGTTCCTTTTGATGATGGAAGGACTCAATAGAAGCATAAAAAGCGCAACTACAACAGGAGAAAAACATGCATCAAATCTTTCGAAAAATGCCCTACCTCCACACACCAACAGTTCGTTGATGATACCTTACTCCATGGCACACCCATGATCAAGGAATCAAAAGCCTTTAAAATAATCTTGGAAGAGTTTGGGAAAGCTTTGGGCACGGAGATCAATCACTCCAAATCCATGATCTATTTATTTAATACCAACCCTACAATTCAAAGAACCTGGAAAACATTTTGGGGTTTGAACACAAAACGCTCATAATGAAATACTTGGGAATCCCTCTGATGGACAGAGCATGCAAAATGAAAACATGGGAAGGAGTGATAACAAAACTTCAGGAGAGGGTGAAAAAATGGACTTACAGATCCCTCAACTTGACAGAGAGACCTATTCTGACCAAAGCGGTTCTACAAGCAATTTAGACCAATATGATGTCAGTGTTTCCTGCTCCAAAAGGAATACTCCAAAAAATAAGAACCATCCAAAGGGACTTCCTATGGCGAGGAGAGGAAAATAAGAAAAAATGGGCCCTTGTGGCCTGGGAGAAGGTTTGCAAACCCAAATGAAAAGGAGGCCTAGGATTAGAAGACCCATAGGTAACCAACGAAGCCTACAGGGAGAAACTCTGGTGGAGATGGGTCAAAGAAAAGGCAACACCATGGGAAACCCTCTGGAAGGCCAATTATGGGAATCACCTTCATATTGCATGGAAGGCAATCCCAGTACCCATCAGGTTTATATGTGAATGTGAGAGTGTTTTGTAGGGTCAAATGGAAAAGGACTCAAAATGGTAATGTTCCAACTCAGATAACAAGGCTAGCATGCACCAGGAATCAAAGTCTTGGCTAAATTCAATAAGTAATTGGGAGTGAATATGAATAGAAGGAAGACTTGAAAGAGAGGGATGTAGGGGCTGCTATAAACATCAGGTCTACAAAAGCCTAAGGAAGAAAGCTTCTGAATACAAGATCTCCTTGAACTCAGAAACTAAGGAAGCTAAATAAACATCATGATAATAATATGATCAAACATCCATCATAACATCACCACAATCATTTATGTCAATCCTTCAAAGCATGAAAATTTAGCATTAGAAGCAAATAAGCTGAAAGAGAAGCTGATTTCTATTAGTCAAAATGTCTTAAGTCCAGTACATAGCCAGATCACAGTCACTTCATCAAAATATTACTGTCTAAGGGAGCCTTTCTCAACCATCTGAACCTACTAAAGCATTTCAACTATCTATTTATAACAAAAGGGAGGCAACAGATGGAGGTACGAGCTGGCATCCTTCCCTTGAAAATCTCTAAACATTTATTTGATCTAATAACTTATTTAACAACCTATGCTATAAAGTAGGAAAATGTTGGTGACTAATCCAACCAAGCTTCAAACTGATTTGATTCCTTCTTGCTGTGCAACTCCTTGTTTTCCATGTGTCTTTCAAAATCATGTGGTTGTCCTCATGATTCCAGTTGTTGTTTCTACAATGTTCTCCATCATCAACTATCCAAAAAGTTGTTAGCTCAACCCTCCTGAATCCTTGGTGTTTGTAGGTAGCTTCTTTAGGTAGCAGTCTGAGTAGTGTATTTCACAACCGAACAAGTATAAAAGGTAGTGCACTTAGGTAGCGCCATTGTGCTGTGTATATGTGCAAACCTTTGTTCTATGTGAAATATTAGGTAGCGCCTTTATGTAGCGCTACTATGCTATGCATGTATGCAGACTCTGTTCTCTGTGAAATATTAGGTAGCGCCTTTACGTAGCGCCATTGTGCTACGCTTGTATGCAAACTTTGTTCTCTTTGAAATATTAGGTAGCGCCTTTATGTAGCACCACTGTGTTGCATCTGTGTGCAAGTTTATTCTCTGCCAGATATTAGGTAGCGCCACTTATGTTGCGTCTATGTGAAGGTTTAGGTAGCATTGTAAAAAAACGCAGTGCCTCCAATATTGAATGTGTGCAGAGCAAGTAGTGAACTTTCATAATGTCAAACCCATTATACTTAGGTGTCTCGGCAGTATTGTAGGTAGTGCATTTTACCACCTAGGGAGTTAGCACTTAGCAAAATCCCAAAACTGTGATAGTTAAACGCTTAGAATCTTGTATAGATGGCAGAGGTAATATTTGAAAGACAGTTTACCCTCTCAAAAAGGAAACATCCTAAAAAATGGGGCTCATTTTTCATCATCTGTTTTGTTACCTTGACACTCAATGTCACACTCTTTCTGGTAGAAGGAGGATCTTCATTTGGCACAGTAGGATTATTTTTCTTAGCCATGTTTGGATTTTTCAATAAGGCTGGAATTTCCTTGACTGCTGATGTCTCTTTCTCATTGGAAACTTCAACCAATACCTATAAATTTCTTTGGGCTACCTCACATTGAAAGTGTTGCAACTCTGCCTTTAGCTTCCTATTCTGAGATTGAAAACCTCTATTCTTCCTATAAAGGTTTTGGAGATGCCTATGAAGGGGTTGGGCCTTCCTTGATGCAAACCTTTCCAGGTCAAGGGTATGTGTGTAGCCATCCATGAGCTCTTTCATATGAGCCTTTTGAATCATATCTTCTTCTTTAAGATGAGCTACCTCCTTCCTAACATCCCTAAGCTGCCTGATGAGTCTTTTGAAGGTATGATTGTGAGGAGGAGCAGTAACATGCACAGTCTCAATAGGTTTTTTCTTAGTATCCTCTTCCACATGCATGGGAAGTGCCTTGTCTGCCTCATCAGCCTTATCGATGGCTTTTCTTTTACCCTTCTCCCTCTGCACGAGGGTTTCTTCTTTTCTTTCCATAGGCTTTTCAAAGTCTTTCGCATAGGTTTCATCTTTCCTCTCCAAAGGTATTTTAGTACCTTTACCCTTCCTTTTCTATACAGGGGCTTCTTGTTTCTCTTCCATAGGATTTCCAATGCCTTTACCTTTCTTCTTTTGAATAGGGGTTTATGGTAAAGACTTCTCTTTGAAAACCTCCTTAGGTAGTGATGACCTTGTGAAAGGTCTTTTACCCTTGAATTTGACAGCTGGAGGAGAAGAGGGGAAGAGTAGCTTCTTCCCTTTCTTGGATGTAACTTTGGTAGAAGATGGTACCTCTTCTAACCCTAGTGGAGGAGGTGGTGAAAAATCTCTTTGTGGGGAAGGACAAGCTTTCTCCTCAGCTCCTATAACTTGCTTGCTGACCTCTGAAACTTGAACAGGGACTCTTCCCTTTCTCTTCCTACTAGTTCCTCCTTTAGTAGCATTGGTGGGTGATAAAGGACTTGCCTTGTGTGATTGAGGAGTTGATACTAAATCCAAATTGAAATGAGAAGTAACAACAAAATGCTCCCATGAAATCTCTTTCTTACCCAATTCCTCAGAGACTAGCATCCTGATCAATCCAGAGTGGAAAAGGCTAGAATCCACATCCTTAGATTTGGATTGAATCTTTTCTGACATCTTACCCATGCTACTTAACAAATAATAGGGAATATTCATCTCAACCTTACTAATAAAATGTAGCAAAAGTCTTATATTGTACTGGTACAATGTGTTAAATCTCCCTTCACATGTAAAATATCTCTGTATGATCTTCAATATTATTTCAAACTGTTCAATCAATTGACTCCTTGGCATACTTTTATAGAAATCACTGGCTTTATATTCAGGTTTAAAGAGATCTTTAGAATAGGATGAACTCAAAGCCATGGCTTTGAACCACTTTTCACCTGTAATGAGGATTCCTGTTGCAGCTGAGATAGAGGCTTCATTCACCTCAAATTCCAAATCCTCAACCTTGGTTTTCCTGTCATCGCAATGTAATGCAAACTATGTTGCTACCTC
Source organism: Picea engelmannii (assembly GCA_009831015.1). Lineage (NCBI taxonomy): Eukaryota > Viridiplantae > Streptophyta > Pinopsida > Pinales > Pinaceae > Picea > Picea engelmannii. The sequence goes on from WSFP011425577.1 coordinate 18,909, forward strand.
TGGATGGCCTCTCTGCATATTCTGGCAGAAAGAGAGGCATCCCACTCTTTGAAAGACCTCTCTTTCCATGGGATCTGTATCAAAAAGATGCATGTCCACAGGTTCTGTCCTGACCACCTTTCCACTTTTGTGTGTCTTCCTCGATTGAGGAGTCTCCATGGTTTAGAATGAGATATTTTAAAGGCTTATGAGATAGTAATAACCAATAAGTCTTTAAATCAGGCTTAAAATGTGCAAGGCTGACCTTTTAAAACCAACTAATGCTTGTAAACCAAGCTTGACTGTGGAAACTACACCCTTAGACTTGTACATGTATTTGAGAGTGAAGACAGTGAGGGGGTAATCCAAAATTGGCCTTTTGCAACTAAGTGAAAATGCTTAATTCCAAGATGAAAGGAAGCAGGGGAGGCAGAGAGGTTTTAAGTAGTGCCCCTGTGTAGCACTACACATACGTAGAGGATAGGCTATTTAAGAGCTTGCGATTTTAATGGCTATGGAAGAAAATAGTAACCAGACCTAAATACAGGAAATGGAGTTTACAGGTCTAAAAAAAAGGGAAGACAAGGCTATCATGGAAAGACAGGTCCCTTACAACTGTGCAAGCTCAACAAACCAAAACCTGAGTGAAAATGTATTGTGAAAATTAATATGCAGAGGAGGAAACACAGGATACCTATGGATTAGACACTTGTTGGAATCTTCAACGAAATCTCAGGATGAAATTGTGAAAGCTTCGGCCCTCGAATATAATTCAACATCAAATTTGGTTGTATTGTTGTCGCCTGATCAGAAATTGTGAATTTGCGCAGCGCATCACTGTTGATTTTTTTCAAAATAATAAACCGTTACCAGGGCTCATAAATGCAAGATATTGAAGGAATATTTAACCAACTCCTCGAACTGAAAACAAGGAAACTAACATCAGTCGTGGCAATCATGACTCGTGGTGGAAGTATGATGAACAGGAAAGGTGCTATGGAACTACCTGATGAGTGGGCAATGCTCCAACTCAAAAAATGATTGGATAGGTAAGAAAGGATAATGAGGCATGCCTATGAGGTCATAAGTGAGGAGAAAGGTATGTCACATCAGTCTAGTCATGGGAGGGATCGACCTAGAGACAAGTCATGAAGGGGAACAAAAATTAAGTCATCAGTTAAAATGGTTCTAAGACCAAAAATCAAATTGAGGATCAAAATAGAGCTATGAATCAAAACTTTAATCATCTAAGGGGACCTAACAAACAAAAATTTAAAGGGATAAAAATTTAAAAATTAAAATCTAAGGCTTAAAAAAGATTAAAACAAACTAAAAGACCCAAGGCAATTTAGTGTGATAACACCCTAGACATCAATGACTAGGATCGGATTTGCTTTATGGGAACAAGGGAGGGATCATACATATGGAATCTATCCTAGTGCAACAAAACTTGTATCTAGAAACACATCTTCTGGGAAGTGAGGAATGGTAAAACAACCAGATTTTGGGAGGATGCGTGGCAACAGGAATCCATAATGGAAAATCCGGATAGGGAGGAACTCCAACAGGAGATGACCGCACAAGGAAAAATCAAAATTCATGACTACTAGAAACAATAAAATGACCGTGACAGATGGATAATCTGGGACAAACTAAATCCACAAAATAGAGATCGGATCGCAACAATCATGAAAGAGGTGGAGGAGGAATTAGGGAAAAGGAAACTTATAGTCTCAAAAGAAGAGGACCAACTAAGATGGGACAGGAAAAATGGTGGGGAATTCAACTTAAAAGAAGCTCGAAATTACATCATGGACCAAGACCAAGAAGACCCGACACAACAGTGGGGAAAGATTTGGGACAACCCCCAGTGGCCAAAAATCAAAATTTTCAAGTGCTTGTACTTCACAACCAAATTATAACCTAGGAAAACCTCAGGAAAAGGGGTCTCATAGGCCCATCAAGATGCCACATATTCCAAGCGAAGGAATAAACAAATAATCACCTCCTCGATGAATGTAAGTACACAACAAAGATCTCGGATTGAGAGGAAAACATCTTTCGCTAGTCAAATAGGACCCGAGGTAACACCAACACAACCATCAATAATTGGAATGAGAGTTATAGAAAAAATGAAATGGTGAACCTCTGCTAGAACCTCATGCCAGGGATGATCATATGGGAAATATGGAAAGAAATAAATCGACACATCTTCAGGAATGAAATTCTTTCGGAAGGGAAACTCAAGGAAGCAATAATCTCTCAAATAGGAGAGACGGTCTAGAGCCACAACTGCCAGAATGGAAAAAGTGAAACCCACAGGCCAGGACTCCCGCATCCTGGAAGTTTTTTACCTAAAAAACGGGTGCAAAAACACATGGGTATGGCGACCATCGCAACTTCAATCAGAAGAGCGCAATTGGACACCACCGCCAGTAGGGTTCCCCAAGCTAAATTTTGATGGGGCAACAAAAGGAAACCCAGGAATAACAAGGATGGGAGGAGTAATCAAAGATAGTGGTGGAAACATAATCTGGCTATATATTAGGAGTATGGGAAACTCAACCAACAACGCAATGGAATTTGGATCCCTAGAGCTTGGTCTCGAAATTCTAAGCCGCGGAAGGATGACCAACACTATTGGGGAAGGTGACTCCACCTTGGTCATCAACACAGTGAGGAAAATCCAAAATGGCACCAGAGTGGGAAAAGTATAGAGACATTGGCGCTTGGCACAGTCCCTACAAAATATCCAGGAACATCTACAAACAATTAGCACAGTGGAGTTGCGTTGGGTATGCAGGTCAGCAAATGGTCCGATGAACAGAATTTCCAACGAGGGGGTTAGCAAGGAAGGACTAGAACTAGATACTACCTAGCTCAACATCACGGAAGGACAATTCAGAATGGACTGCCTCCAGCTAGCGACAAAATATTGCGACAACAACTTAAGCAAGGAAGGTCACATCGAGGAGGGCAGTGAAAGGCATATACATAGGAAAATTGGACTCCCAAAGTCCAATTTCATCGCTTTGATCCAAGAAGATATCTTTTATATTTTATCCAATAGTGAAATTTGAAGAAGTTGAATTTACACTTTGGTTCTATGATCTTGAAATCCTTATCTGCCAGGGGGATGTGATCCAGGTCAACAAGAGGGGGAAGAATCAGATTCTTAGACGTTTCAACGGATTTGGCTTTGGGGGGCATGACTAAGAGAGATTTAAGGTGGATTAACAATGGACTGTGATTACTCAGTTTAATTGCGCCTGTTGACAGTGAACAGTTGTGGCAGTTGTCCTAAAATCTTGTTTTGGCGCAATGTCTATAGTGTCTACATCAGCAAATAGTGATACAGGGTGAAGAATTGGGGTTTTACAACGTGATGGAGGTGTTCGTTATGGTGTGGGGTGATGAAAGGGTGATTAATAGTCATGGGGAGTGGATTGATTGGGTAATGGGTATGTG
>ML864733.1:0-14237 GCA_009831015.1 Picea engelmannii
TTCATTCTTACTGTGTTTGCCTGAGAAAAGGGGTTGAGATTTTGGGTAGAAGGATAAAGATTAAATCTGAAGGGTCATGATCTGCATGTAGGCTTAGAACCCTAGCTTACTAGTCCGTAGGGTAAAATACCCAACAACACCACTGGGTTATGCAAATGTTTCTCATCCATCATCAAATCTTGCTTATCCTGGACAGCAACAACCATATGTAGGAGGACCTACTGGTTACAACTATCCACCTAACCTAGTTTATGGTCCCACTAGTGTTCCTATGTTGCACCAGTATCATCCGCAAATTAACCGACAACTACCTTTCCTTGCGACTCTGGATCTACCAGACTTGTCTCAGATAACTAATGATCATATTTTTCATTCACCGGTTTGGCCAGTCATTCCAGCTAAACTTCCTTCTGATATTCTGAAATTTGACGGAAAATCTGGCGAAGATCCAAACAACCATGTGATGACCTTCCATTTGTGGTGTTCATCAAACTCCCTCATGGATGATTCTGTACGTTTGCATCTTTTCCAGTGAACACTTACATGCTCGGCAACAAAGTGGTATATTGAACTACCACGTGCTTCTTTTCATAATTTCAAATCCCTTCCCATGTCTTTCCTCATGCACTTTCAACTACCTATTCAATATGAGACGGGTACTGAACTCTTGACATCCCTTCGTCAAACTGACTCCGTGCATATCTCTAACCATATTCATGAGTGGAGATGATGACGAAGGATGATCAAGGTAATCATTCCTGACATATTATTGGCAGAATGGTTTACTAAATCACTTTTACCCTCGATCGCTCGCGATGTCGCTATGGGTGGCACGGTCATTGAGGAAGAAGCCATTGCTCGAGCCCAGTACTTAGATTTGGTTTATTCACAATCGGGTACTTTGTATGATTTTCTTCCAAATGTTGCTCGGGCTAATACCGATCCATCTAAGCCGTCATCCTCATCTCATGCAGATGGTGTTATTGGTTCCGTCAAAACTCAATCTATTTCCCAATCGACCACACTCTCATCTACCTCCCCCCAAACTTAGATCTCTGAGGTGAATTCAGTTCAATCTGCCCCTTCACAACAATCCGAAGGTAAGAAGAAGACAAAGAATAAATCAAAAAAAAACAATGAACAACCAAAAAATCAAGCTCAAACACCTACTACCGAAAACCAACCACAATGGAAACTGAAATTCCCATGTATCATTTGTGGTGACGATCACTACACTCGAGACTGTCCACATTGCCATGAAGTGGCCAAAATTTTCCAAGGAAATTCACAACCCTCTATTCTTACTCAGCCTTTTCCACTGCACCAATCCATGGTTTCTCAAACCCCCTCTCCTAGAGGCAGTTCTAGCCATCCTCATGATGAGGCGTCGATGAGTGCACATATTTATATGATTAATGGGATTAATTTGAACACTCTCTCTAAGATATACGACACACCAGGTAACCCTGACAAAGGAAAAGATACTAACAGTACTGGTACTTTACCGGATCCATCACCATCTTCCGTTAGTCCTCCATCGGTTACTCCTTCATCTGGACCACTTCAGATTGAAAAACCTGTGTTTGACTATATCTTACGCCCTCCTAAGAGCATTATCTGCAAAGCTACCTTTAATCCTAGCTCATGTGTCGTCCAAAACTACAACATTGTTGAAGATTTGGCTCAAGCACCGTGTGCTATGTCTGCGTTAGAAGTTCTACAGCACTGCCCCAGTCAACGTAGAACGCTCTTGGTTGCTATTGGCATTGTTGATCCTGAGTCGTCCAACCATATCATGTTTAACCTGGAAAATTATACGTATTGACTCTCCCACCAACTTTCTTTTCAAGTTGATATTGTTGTTCACAATCAACAAATCCACCGAACTATTCTAGATGAGGTAGCCTCAACTTGTGTCATGTCGTTAGCGTGTTGGAAAGGTTTAAAAGCACCCGCACATAACAAATCCCCAACGATGTTACATGCCTTCGATGGGAAAGGTTTTTATCCCCATGGGCTTTTACAATCCCTACCCATCCAATTGGGTGGAAAAACTGTTACTGTTGATGTCAAGGTGGCCGATGCTCCCCTCGATTACAACTTGTTACTTGGAAGAAGTTGGTTTTATGCTATGACTATCTTTGCCTCGTCGGTCTTTTGATGTGTATAATTTCCTAATCAAGGCAAAATTGTCATTGTTGATCAATTGGATTTCTTCACGACCGATGCTCGCGTTCCCGCTACCAACAATATTCCTTTCTTGGGAGACCACAAGATCACGTATGAAAGCATTGGTGTTGGCTTACTAAAATATTCTAGTCTCATGGGTACCTTCCCTACACTACTTCCACCGACTACACATCATATTTCCACTGTTGATATGATTTCGACTGTGGCTTATCAATCTTTGGAATCATCTGACCCTTGGATTGTACCTAGTCCATTGGAATTCGATGCACTAGGTGACATTGTGCCACTTAGTCCATCCAAACCATCATACATTTCTATCCAATCCGCTTCTCCCTCATCGGATGACCAACATCTATTGGCACCTGAAAGTTCCTCAATGCAATCAGGGTTGAGTTCCTTGTCATCTATGATCGATTACATTTCCCCAATTTTTCCCTTGGATGAATCTATCATGGAAATTTTGAGCATTGACGCGCTACCTCGGGGTGCTAACCATCATCGATCCTTTTTTCTTCCCCCTTGTGAATAAATTCGGGTAGATATACAGTCCATCTCTCCTCCTAATGTCGATTTTCTATCGTCTCCCATGCCTTCGGCTTCCGATGATTTGGATCCGGTAGTTGACATGGTGATTTCTTCGATAGGGCTATTGGAACCTAGTATTCTTATCCCTGTCACGACCCTCGACATGTGTTCCTTCCAGAGTGATTATCTTCCATCCAACGAAGATCTCTTGCAAGCCATGACCGAGTTTTGTCCCTCAACATGGTGTCCTTCCAGAGAATTATCCTCTTGGAAGCCATGATCAAGGAGAAGCCAAGAGCATAGTTTTTCTTCTCTGTAGCAATCTCGCTAAAAAATGAAACAGAGGCTTTGAGCATAGTTTTTCTCTCTATAGCAAGCTCGTTTAAAAAATGAAACAACAATCTGGGGATCAAACCTGGAACCCTGAGCATAGTTCTTTTCCTCTGTCAAGCTCGTTAAAAATTGAAACAATCACTTATCTTGAACCTTCTTTTCATTAACCCTTCTCCTTTTTCTCATCTAGTAGAGAAATTGGTGACAACCTCAAAGTCGGTGAATGAATTGAAGCTTGGAGGGCATGTCTCCAGCCTTTGATGATCATTCTAGAGTTAAGCCACTATCTTTCAAGCTGGGGGCATACCGAGCTTAGTCTTTGTTCTTTCTCGTGCTTGTAAATACATGAGAATGCATCCGAGTAAACATTTATCTCTTTTTCGGACCTGTATGGATACATGAAAAAATAACCCCCTGGAGTTGTCTTTAAGCTCTTTTCAGACTCTCTAAACATGAAAAGATTGCCGAGTGATCTTGCTTCCTTTCCCACTCGTTAAAAGGTTTGAAAGGGCATCTTTCGAGTGATAATTTATCTCTTTTTCAGCCTTGTGAGACTAACATTACGAAAAAGGACAACATTGGATTCATCTTTAAGTTCTTTTTCAGACTCTCTAAATATGAAAAACCATCAAGTTTACCTTCTCTGGACTTGTTAAACAATCATGCATTGAAGGGCCCATATGGGACTTAACCCTTACTTCTTCGAATTCGTTAAGCAAAGGAAGAGGAACTTACCGAAGGTGAGTTATATCGAGCATGTGTTATCCTCCTCGAGCTCGTTAAATCAAAACGAGGTACTCATCTATCTAGATGGGGAAAAAATTGAAAGAAGCAAGCCACGCAGTTTTGGAGAACATTACCAGTAACTCTTAGAGTCGCCCTTGAACACGACACTTTGTCTTTGCGCACATCTTAATCCATTGAACCTCTACATTGAACTAATCCTCTGATTTTTTCTTACTCCTTTGGTTCATCCGACGAAAGTCACAGTATCCACTGCATCATCGTGTTTTGGTCCATGTCATGTTTCTGTTGTTGTGCCTCAGTGTTCAAGGGAAGTATATGCCTCGAGAGTCATCCATAACAAATATATTGTTTCAATACTTGTGTCATTCCATGTTCATTTGATATACCGATTACATCTCTATGTCTGTTTCGTGATGTTGATGGGGGATACATCAAGGCCCTCCTTTGACAAGTTTATTCCTGTCGACTTCAACACATTATCCAGGAACTAGACTTAGAAACCAGTTAGTACTTTGGAACCTGCATGCCTCAATGGCAGGCCTCCTCACGTTTGACAGTGGGTTTACACCATTGACCTCTGATTGGATGATTCCACGGATGTTCGACTTCAACTTATCCATTCACATTCGTTGGAATGTACTAGGGTACCTTGGGAATCATTGACATCAATGGTGATTTCCCTCGCACTTGTTAACGGTTTATATCATTGATCGGTAATCAAGTGGTTTCTGCCATGTTCGACATTAGCACATCTATTCACATGGTTATATTCATACTACATCGGGATCGGTAAGAAGACCTTGGGTTGAGTGATCACTCTGATATGTACTTTCCCTAGGTTGTGACGAAGTTTCTCTTGAACAATGACACATATACTGTCACATAGATCCACTTTGTATTGGTCGTGTCTATGTCTTGTCATCTTGTAGATCCACTGTGTATTCCTCGTGGCTACGATCAATTAAGGTCATAGGAGTATAGATCCACACTGTATCCTCTGTGGTTATACCTTTTATCAATATAATTATGGATCCGCAGTGTATTTTATGGCGTCCATATCTTGCAAGTCTTTATCACCCAAGCATAGGTATGCCTGCCTTGGGTTTGAAACATGTCATAATATTTGTTGGATGTTTGTTTGCAGCTTCTACCAGGTTCTCTGAGTCCACATCCTTGCTTTAAATATTTGTAAAGTGTTTCGGCCATCATTCTCTCTTCTAACCTCACACTTTAGGGGGCATTCTGTTACACATGAAATTTGCACACCTAGGTACCTCGCCCTGAGTGTTGTAAAGTGTCATATAAGTGTCCCATACACCTTAACACCATGGAATAACCTATATCACAATCCCTAGTCAATGTGGAGGAGGGATATATTACATGAAGGCCAAAATACCAAGTACACATGAATTATTATTAATATTCATGGAAAAGGAATTGATTAAGTGTGAGAATCAAGTGCACATGAATTATTATTAATATTCATGAAAAAGAAAGTAATTGAGTGTGAGAATCCACCTCACATTTGGTTTCCTATTTTTTAGGGAAAGTGGAGGATCTCATGGATGGTTGAAATATTTCCTCCTTAAAATCCTTGAGATATATTTCCTCCCCAAAATCCTTTAGAGATATTTTCTCCCTAAATATCTTAGAGATCCGTTTCTTAGTGGATCTGATGAGAAATCCTCTCCATGGTGGTTAAGCCTCCAAATCCTATATAATGATGGATTTCCATGGAGGAAGGGGAGATGTAAAGAATTGTGAAGAATATAACTTATGATCTCATGAGGAAGATGTCATTTGGAGCATCATCATTCTGTGTGTGGACTGTTTAAGCAAGGGTTTGGACAAGGAGAGCTTGGTGAAGTTGTTGCACTACATCCATGGCTGTAAGTAACACTGTGTTCTCATCAATATAATCAATGCTTGGCCTGTTTCTTTCAAACTTGTACTTGTTCCATATAAGTTTGTCTACAGTAGATGGATCTATGTTTTAGCTAATCTTAGTAGAGTAGGAAGTTGTTTTTACTTTTGTTTGTCTTGCAGGATCTACCGAGCTCAAGATTAAAGAACATCCTGGACCTTGCAGGGACAAACGACGTTCATAAGGTACATGCTTTCCTCCTTCTCTTTTATTCATCATCTTGATTAGATCTAAAAGGAAGTCAGTGTCCATGTTAAGCACCTTCTGTCTTAGAGTTAAGAGTCTACCTCTCAAGAGAAAATCTACCTGTCCGCAGGGAGATTTTCCTACAACGATCTCACAACTTCCTTGAAAAACAGATTTGCAACATGTGTTGCATCACTGGTCTTCTGGCATGGGATAAAGTGTGCCATATTTGTGTTAGCGATATTTTTTGTAAGGGGGTTAGAATGTAAAATAATGGGTTAAAAACCCACTTGTCCTAAGTTCGGGGTGCTAATGCACCCATGATTAAATGAAAACCAAGTTCAGACGGCAGAGATCACCGCGCCCAAATCAACGGCGTAGGTGGGATTCCGGACCCCCCCCCCCACCTTTCTATCTTTAAGTGGGGGGGGGTCCGGAATCCGGGGCGCACCTCTTCAACGGCCCAGATAAGCGCGCCCATATCAATGGCGATAAGAGCAATTCCGGACCCCCCCCCGCCTTTCTACCTTTAAGCAGAGGGGGGGGGTCCAGAATCGGGGGTGCAACTTTCCGACGGCTGAGATTACAGCACCCAGATCAACGGCGCTTGGACAGCCTCGTCCTTCTCAGCCACTCTGGGTTTAACCGGCGTGGGCCCTTCTCCCATCATTTCATCCTCCTTCTCCGCCTTTCTCCCAATGCTGCATGTCATCCATCCACCTCCCCTCTTCGGTCCACATGGTCCTCCCTCCTTCTCATCATCCACTTGTCATTTTCCATGTGTCCCGCTCCTTTCCACGTTGGCCCCTCACCAAAAGGCGAGTTTGCTATCTCTCATCTTCCCTCCTTCCTCCTAAGGTCCATCACCATGAACGATCCTCTTTCACCCTTGTCACACCTCGCCACTTCTTCCATGCCCTCATAGCCCGACACCATCACTCCTATCATGAGCCCCATTCTCCACGTTGGCCTCCATGCCTATTCGTCAAGTCATTCAGTTATTCTAGGTGGCAGCGCAAGGAGCCTTCCATATCCAAAAGCGTTGAGTTGGCCAGATCGTCCTCAATCCCAAGAAAGCAGTTATTGAAGCGGTTGGTGGTGGTTAGACATTGTCTCCGCCATAATGGGAAAGCACGGCCATGAATTAAAGGCATGTCGATTCACCGTTGGAACTGTCAAAGAATTAGATTGCGTCTGACTTAAGTTGCACGACCCTTCATAGGTTGACTGTCAGAAAGCCATGCAGACACAAAGCCTTCAATGTAGTATCTTGATTTCGTTGTTATTGTATTTCTGAGTATATGTAGGCGTTTTCGCCATTTTTGTATCTATCGATGGTAGAGCTAAGCTCCCGGCTGTAAAGTTTTAGCAAATATTCTAGTTTCCTGGTTATGCCTCTATGTTTGAGACTTCTTGGTTTATGACAAACAGTTTTCTTTTTCTGTCTATATTTCATCTCATGCCAGAGAGTCCACAGTCAAAGGATTCGCATGGATTGAACAATCTTGTTATGATAAAGGATTTGTTGTGACATTGTTGTGCCCTCTGGTCTTCTGTGTTTGGATGTAAAAGTATTTTTCATTTGAATGCTTTCTTCTCCAGTCTGTTACAAACCAGATGTTTGTGATAGACCTTCGCACTCTTCTAATGCAAGTCTTCCCCCTACTCACCCTTTACTACGACTCATTGTTTGAAGTTTATCAAGACCTCATTCGTCCATGCATGCCTGGCCTAGTTTCTGAGTTGGGACGATATCATTCTGAGTTTTCCTCCATTTGATCACCCCTTTTAAACAAACCGTGACATTAAAATTGATGGGCGTCGGGCTCTTCTCCTGCAAGCAATCCAGGAGTGACTTACGGCTCCAACATTTCTGGCGTCGTTGCCGGGGACAAAGTTGAATATTTTCCCCGGATTTGAACAATAAAGATCAATTGATTATGAAGGTGCATCAGATATCAGAACTTGAAGATTTCTACTGTGCACCTGGCGACTCCATTGTGACGACTCCATTGGGGAGAACCTACTCTATCAACTATGGCTTCGAGGGGCAGACACACGAGGTCTAATCCGCACTTGCCTCTAGCGACACCTGAAGCTGAATCAGGAGCAGCGTGCAGAAAGGGAAAGAGCTCTGTGAAAGAAGTTTCCATCGCCGAAGCAGGTATTTCCCCACCTCCTTCTGTAAAGACTCCACTTTCTTCCTCTCATCTTCCTAGTCACCCTCCCTCTGAGGTTTCTCATTTTCTAAATTTCGGGAGTGTTCCTGCTGAGTTTTCTCTTCCTGGTCTAGTGTCAGAGGGAGAGATCCTTTTCACTCCCCCTTTCCTGGAAGTTGTGCCTCCACACCAACATTTCCCAGAAGGTTTCACTACCCCTCTGTTTAGTACTACTGTTGCACAGAGAGAAGCAGTTGTGCATTCTGTTCCATTAGACTTCTCTCTGTTTTCCCCCTCGTCTCCCATGAGAACCCTTTTCCTGACATCTCCCGGTCACACTCCTTCTCCTCCTAGTTCTCCTCCACCTAATATCCCTATGGCTGGTGCTAATCCCCCTCCGACTAGAATGGATGCCATAGTCGCCGCTAGATATGCTCCCTTAATCCTACCTCATCCTGTGAATCCTCTCCCTACTGGAGACTAATTGAAGTACATGCCCAAGTTCACCGGGGAAGGAGACATAACTGAAGAAGAGCACCTGGATGCTTTCTACAGTTATGCAGACAATTTGAACATTGAAAATGAAGATGTCTCGATGAGAGTCTTTGTTCAGAGCTTGGATGGTGAAGTTAGAAAATGGTTTAGGGGACTGGCCCCTGGATCTATCGCTGGAATCGAAGCTCTGGATACTGTTTTTCTGAGGCAATGGGGAGATAGAAAAGATTACATATATTACATGACTAATTTTGGGTCTCTGAAGAAGCAGGAAGGAGATTCGGTCTCTGACTTCTCCAAAAGATTCAATAAGATGTATAACAAGATTCCTGCAGAGGTAAAGCCCTCTGAAGCATCTGCTCAGATTTCCTATGCTGGTGCATTTGACCCTGATTTTCTGTCTTTTATTAAGAGAAAGAAGAGCCACCTCTTTAGCTCAGATGCAAGATGCAGCTATAGAAGTGGAATCCAACATACTAGCAGCTGACAGATTGAGGAACCAGGCCGACGCAGACAGAAGAAAGGGAAAATCAGAAGCCTCAACTTCTGGCCCATCACTGCCTCACCCTCAAACGAATGAGTTGACCCAGGTGATGAGCTTTCTGAAAGAAGAGATGAAGAGATTAAAGGTGGAAAGGAAACAAATGAACAAGGGCCCTCAAACCACCGAGAACAGAGGAGGTTTCAGAAGGCCAAATAATTTTTCTCCTCCAACTATGCATAGAGAGAAGGAGAGAGACAGGGACGACCAAAGAATTCAGGCTCCCTTCTAGAACAATTTTGTGGCCAATGAACAAGAAAGGGAAACAGACGAGTCTGAGCCTAAAATCCATAGCTTAGAAGTCACTCCTCCTTTCCCTCATCTGACTCAGTCAGCGTACGAGGAGTCTCTCATGGACAATCAGCTAAACGAATTGAGCAAAGGAGACAAAGCTAGCGGCGATCGAGGCAGGTACAAGCTGAGGTCCGACAAAAGGATAGTAGTACCTGATGTTCCAGAGAAATCCTCCAGAGTAGAGCAGCCTGCTAATGAAGTGGCAAATAGTCATAGAGGTAAGAAGGTCCAACCTCTCTCTCCCATCGTCCATAATCATGTTCCTGAAATTAGAGAACTCCCAAAGCCCATGTCTTCTTTCAATTTCGAACATGAGATTCAAAAGATCAAAATTCCTGTGTCGCTCACTGAGTTAATTAAACATGGGGAATTCAAAAAGCGTTTCTCTGAGTTGTTGAAGTTTGAAGCCTCATACCCTCTCACAGACTCCATAAACCTCCAAGATGAAAGGCCTGCAGTTGTCCTAGGTCCCATGGTAGAAGACAGAGATGATTCGCCCCCCCCCTTCTACACATCCCTGAACATACATGACAAAGTGCTTCACAATTGCCTTATGGATTCAGGGGCCTCCCACAACCTCATGCCCAAAACTGTCATGGAGGAATTAGGACTGGAAGTCACCCGGGCCTATCATGACCTCTATTCTTTTGACTCTAGGAGGGTGCAATGTTTGGGAGTCATTAAGGACCTGGTGGTTTCGTTGTTTCAGTTGCCCATGAAGAGTATGGTCATGGATATTGTGATAGATGATGTTCCCCCCAAGTTTGGCATGTTGTTTTCAAGATCTTGGATTAAAAGGCTGGGGGGAACCCTACAGATGGATCTCACATATGCCACCATTCCAGTCTTTGGAGGGGAACATAGGAGACTGTACAGAGAAGCCCAGCTGGCCTACATAATCAGTGATGAAGCCAACCCAACCAATCATCCCATCTACACTTTGGAAATTGATTTAGGCTCCAGTTTACTACAGCTTACCAACACCCATGAGGCTCCTTTGCAGATTAGAAAGTGGCTCAGTCTTAATCAGGAGAACACCCCTCTTACCACCTCTGTTTGGAAGATGTTCTTTGATGGAGCTTCATCCAATATAGGTGCAAGTGTCGGGGTACTATTAGTATCCCCTTCTTAAGAGACCATTTCTCTATCATACAAGCTGGAATTTGAAGTCACCAACAATGTGGCAGAGTATGAAGCTCTAGTTTTGGGATTGAGAGCTGCAAAAGAAATGGAAATAAGGGAGATAGTTGTGTTTGGGGACACAGAACTGATTGTCCAGTAGGTCAAAAGCATTTATCAGGCCAAGCATCCTTGACTCAAGAGTTACAGGAACGAGGTATGGGATCTAATTGATAGTTTCTTCTTGGCTTCAACATCTCTTTCATTCCAAGGGAAGAAAATGCTCCAGCTGATTTCCTAGCTTTCTCAGCTAGTCTGCTCGAAGCTCCTGTGATGCCCACTGCCGGGTCCGATGTAGAAATAAGATATAGACCCTATGTACCAGACAATGTCAAAAATTGGAAGGTATTTGAAGATGATCCAGAGATCGAGAAATTCCTCCAATCCATTGATGACTTTTCTGCGTCACACATAGATGAGGATCCTGACGTGGAAGGGGACCACCACCCTGAGGATTTTTTGAATGAAATTGCTAATCACCAGATTATTCAACTACTGAGCAATCACATACCAAGAGGTCTGATCCCATTAGAAATATTGTTCGATGGAAATGATGTGGCAGTAAGGGGAAGAATCTCAGGTGATGATGCTGATACAGTTGAGTGCAACATAGGCACACCTAAGGAGCCTAAATTGGTCAAGCTGTCAAGAATTTTGACTGAGGAGCAGAGGGCTGGATATACTAAGTTGTTGAGAGAGTTTTCTGATGTGTTTGCATGGACCTACGAAGATCTCAAGACGTATGACACATCATTCATTGAGCACAAAATCCCACTGAAAGAAGAGGCCAAGACATTCAAGCAGAAGCTGAGACAGATAAATCCCATGCTGCTACCTGTCATGGAGAGGGAAGTGAAAAAGTTGTTGGATGCCCATATCATTGTCCCCTTGAGATATTCTGACTGGGTGGCCAATTTGGTCCCAGTAAGAAAGAAAAGTGGCGAAATCAGACTCTGTGTTGATTTCAGAAACCTGAACAGAAGATCAAGGAAAGATAATTACCCCCTGCCCAACATGGAGTACATATTACAGAAGGTCACCGATGCTTCCAGAATATCCATGATTGATGGTTTCTCTGGCTACAATCAGATATCAGTCATGCCTGAGGACAGGGAAAAAACAGCCTTCACCACCCCTTGGGGCACATTCATGTATGCCAAAATGCCTTTCGGGATGATGAATGTAGGAGCAACATTTCAGCAAGCCATGGACATAGCCTTCATCGGAGAAAAAGATAAGTCCATGGTGATTTATCTGGACGACATCAAAGTCTTCTCCAAGACTGATAAAGAGCACTGCTGTCACTTAAAAAGAGTTTTCCTGAAGTGTCAGAGATATGGCTTATCTTTAAACCCCAAAAAATCATTGTTTTCTATGCAGGAGGGAAAACTATTAGGCCATATAGTATCGGCAGAGGGGGTGAGAATTGATCCTGACAGAGTAGAAGCAATTCAGGCCCTGTCACTTCCCAGATCTAAGAAAGAGGTTCAGGCATTTTTAGGGAGGATTAATTTCCTGAGGAGGTTTGTTTCAAATTTTGCTGAGTTGGTGAAACATATTACGACCATGCTCAGGAAGGGCCATGAAATAAAATGGACTTCTGAACCCAGAGAGTCTTTTGTCCAAATAAAGAAGGTGTTGACTGAAGCACTTGTGCTAATCAGTCTCGATTATTCCAAAGACTTTCTGATATTTTCTTTTTCTTCCTATGATACAGTAACAGCAGTTTTGTTGCAGAAAAATGATAAAGGGAAAGAACATCCTATTGCTTTCTTTAGCAAGGTGCTGAGAGATGCAGAACTTCGATATGAGATCATGGAAAAGCAGGCCTATGCCTTGGTGAAAGCTCTCAAAGCTTTCAGAGTCTACGTCTTGCATTCAAAGATCATCGCATATGTCCCTTCAACCTCTATGAAGGACATTCTTATACAGCCTGACATAGATGGAAGAAGGGGTAAATGGATCGCCAAGATCCTGGAATTTGACCTGGAGATTAAACCCACGAAGTTGATAAAGGGGCAAGGTTTAGCCAAGCTGCTGGCTGAATCTAATTGTAAGACTTTGGGGATTAACTTAATGAATGAGAAAGCTGAGTCATCCGACAAGGATTCTCAGACCATCATACCATTAGCAGCATGCCCCTAGTACAAGGACATCTTGTACTTTCTGAAAGAATTGAAGCCCCCTGATGGATTGGGAAAAATTAAGGCCAGGGCTTTAAAACTCAAAGTGGTCAGATATTGCCTTATTGACCAAGACTTGTATTGGAAAGACCCTCTGGGAGTATTACTAAGGTGTCTGGACCCACAGCAAGCCCAGAAGGTCATGACAGATTTCCATAGTGGTCTCTACGGTGGCCATTATTTCTGGAAGACCACAGCTCATGAGATCCTCCGAGCTGGGTATTACTGGTCCACCTTATTTCCTGATGTCTGTAGGGAAGTCAGGGCTTGCATCAAATGCCAGAAGTTCTCAGGTAAGCAACAACTCACATCTCTGCCATTAAATCTTGTAGTAGTTTCGGCACCCTTTCAACAGTGGGGATTGGATTTCATTGGAGAGATCCATCCTCCCTCAAGTGGTCAGCACAGATGGATCCTCACTGTAACCGATTATTTCACCAAGTGGATAGAGGTTGTCCCTACCAGGGGTACTTCTCACAAAGTGATCATCAGCCTCTTGGAGGACATCATAGTCAGATTTGGTTGCCCAAGAAGGATTGTCACTGACAATGCCTCCCCCTTCAGGTCTGAGCCTCTGGTCAAATTCTGTGAACAGTTCCACATTGCACTAATTCACTCCACTCCCTACTATCCTCAAGGAAACGGATTGGCAGAGTCCTCCAATAAAAGCCTAATCAAGCTTATCAAAAAGATACTGGAGGAAAATAAAAGGGCCTGGGACTCAAAGCTCAAATTTTCTCTTTGGGTTGATCGGGTAACAACAAAGAAATCACTGGGCATCTCACCTTTTCAACTGGTTTATGGAATAGAGGTCGTTTTCCCCACTCAGCTTGCCTTACCTGTGGAAAATCTCCTCTAGGACTTTGAGGGGGAACCTAACCATATGCTCAGAAGAATTCACCAGATGATGGAAGTGCAGCAGATCAGAGAGCAGGTCTTGGACAGGGCCTACAATCATCAGCAGAAGATCAAGCAGGCCTTTGACAGGAAGAACAGAAAGAAAGAATTCAAACAGGGTGACCTGGTGCTCAAATGGGATGCACCCAGACAGGAAAAGGGAAAACACTGTAAATTTGATGCCCTCTGGTTCGGGCCTTTCAAGATCCTTGAAGTATTTTCAAACAACACTTACAGGTTGCAGGATCTAGAAGGCAAAGAAGTTTTTAGAAGCCCAGTTAATGGGCATTTCTTAAAAAAGTGTTTTCTGTGAGCCGCAGTCGGCTCTTTTGTTTTGTTTTGTAAATATTGTTTATGTTTTTTTTTTCGAACTAATAAATGACTCCATAGCCCAACAGCAAAGGCACTGAATCTGCAAAAGGAGTTCTTAGAGCATCACAAGGATGACTCTATCCCCCATGGAGCCAAATGTTAGCGATATTTTTTGTAAGGGGGTTAGAATGTAAAATAATGGGTTAAAAACCCACTTGTCCTAAGTTTGGGGTGCTAATGCACCCATGATTAAATGAAAACCAAGTTCGGAC
>WSFP011425580.1:0-22354 GCA_009831015.1 Picea engelmannii
CATGCGTCCGGTACTTCTCCAGACTGGTGTTTAACTGTTGTAGCACAGTCCACACTCTAATTGAATGTTCCATAAATCGTTGCACTTGTCCTAGCGATGTGTCAGTCACCTTCGCTAGCTCTTTGACCCATCATGAATCTTGCTTGGTATGCGATTCAACTATGTTGCACAAGTCGACGAAGTCGTCGGGGGTGCTGAAATCTAGGAGTCCGATATCCTTCATCGCCTGTTGATCTTCGGATTTGATTTCTCTCAAATTTATTGGAGAAGTTACAAAGCCAATTTTGCTCGGTAGTCGAAGGGATCTTTCCTGCCAATCGAAATTAAAATCATTTAGAAATTGCTTACAGAATAATTCTCGAAAAAATATATGAAAAGCGTTAATGGGAAGAAAACAAACTGATGCATACCTGTAAAGCTCACTAAGTCTGGTTGCTTGATACTTACGTGATCTTTGCAACCTTTCGGGTTACCTGCACCATCTTTGTTAGTGCCGCCATTTTTCTTCAGTTAGGGTGGTTTACATCTACGCATCATAGCATGATAGACCAGGTGCAAAAAACATGAGAATCAAAATCACGCTAGTGGCAGGTTGGCCCTTGGTGTCGGGAAAGGATGTCAGAGCTGAACATGTGCCAAAAGTACGAGTAAGTTCCAAAAGGATCAAATACTATCGTAAGAGAAGTCATTGAATGCTTCAGGTCGAGGTAGATTGCTGAAACAAAAGTCTCATCGGAAAGTGAATCAACCATCATTTCATTATGGAGGCTGGGGGAATTGAAAGGAATTGAGATGATCGTACCACCCATCCTCCACAATTCCTATCGGCTGTATCTCACATGCCCCAGATCATACCTGTCACGCGGATGTGATACAATAATTCTTTAAAACATCCTGTCGCGAGGCATTCAATGTTCCCCGTCACGTTTCGACTCGTTGCCTCGCTCCGTTACAAATTCCAGATGTTCTGGATGTGTTCTATTCACCAGTCTAAGCTTATGCACCATAGGTGACTCGTCTCGTGAGGTTAATTTGATCAACTTCTTGGCTCAAGGCCTTTGTCAAATCCTCCATGCATAAGGTAGATACGCTGTCGCACCATGGGAACTCCTCAAAACGCAAGACGGGGCCTGCGAGGTAGTCGAAGCACCAGATCTGAGCTACAAAATGCTTGGGACTTATTCTTATTTGTAGCAAGTGTTCCCGAGGCTTCAAATGGAGATTCCGACCTTTGCGCGGAAACGATGGTATCGCCACGTGCAAAGGCCGAAGTGGAAGCGGTTACGTCGGAAGGGCATAGGTTGGAAGCCATGCTTCCTCAAAAGAAGACACTGCAGAGGAGAGGAAGGCCCAGAAAAAATAAGGAAGTCGGGGGGGAAAGCCAAATCCCTATTGATTCGTGCGCACGATCAACCACCGAGGAGCTCCTAATGCGCGCTATCCGGCTAGAGCCTGTCGGAACTCCAAGCCGAGGAAGCGGGAGCCGGACGAGAAAGAAAGAAGCCTCGGGTTCTAAAGTCCAAGGACCTAATCCGTAGCTGGTGCAGGCACAACTCGCCATAGCTGAACTTTACTAGGAGAATAGAGAATTACGTCGACAAAGAACCTTGAGGTGTCAGCGCCAAAAGGTCGTGAAGGGAACGCAACTTGGCTCAAGCGACAGCTTCGAGAAGCACAAGATACGATTGTGCAGTTGCGCGAAGCACAAAGGGTGTTGGAAGAACAAAAGTGACAACACCTTCGGGAGCACGAGGCATCCGAGGAGAAAGTTCGCATGCAGAAGAGGCATGATGGGCATACATTGTTTTGTATTCTCAGACGTGACGCACAATTTTGATAGTCTTCCCCTTTTCTTGTGAAAATTTTCACGTCCTCAATGTAACAGGGTTGGTTGGCCAAAAGGTGTAGACAGTGTCTATTGCATGTAACCTGAGCCCGATGGGAGTCTAATATAAAAAGACTCAAAATTTTGACGGAAGGATTCTGGTCATAGTAGTTGAATGCATCGTTTTTCTCTTTGCATGTGAATCTACTATTTTCTTTGTCCAAAATTCTTGTAAGTTAATCCCAATTTTGTGCATAGTATTGCTTTGAGTTGTTTTGTATTTTTTATTGATATCCTTCTGCAAAAACCTCCAAAGTCGATCGACCTCGCCGTATGACGCTAACGTGGCACCAATGACTCGAGATATATGGTAATGAAAACCGATGACTTAACTCGCGAGTATTAATAGGAGTCAAAACTCTCTTTCAATTTCGCGTTCCTAAACTAAGCCTAGGGATTGCCGATGCCGAAAAGATATCGGGGGTCGGCGATCGGGGAAAACCCTATCGCATACTTTCCTTTTGGTTAGTTCCTTCAAAAATTCCCGATGCCGAAATATTTCAGGAATCAAGAATCGGGAAAAAACTTTTAGCATCGTTGAAAAGTTCGTCACGGTTTGATTTTCTGCAACTCTGATGAGCATGTCGGGTATCAGCTATCGGTGATAACATTTCTCTCTTTTGAAGTACTTACTCATTTCGCCTTTTCCCGATGCTGAAAGGGATCGACAATCAATGATCTCTGCACTGATGCTTGTCTTGAAAAAAGACTCCGGTCTGTCGATGCCGAATTTCTTAAGCGCGCCGGGTGAAGTGCTTTGGCAATCTGATTCCTTATTTAAATGTTAAATCCTTTAAGTCGAGGATTTTCATAGTTTCAAGCAAAAATTTCAAAGACTTAACGAGACTAAAAAATGGTAAGCAAACGCAACATTTTCCAAAATGGAGATGAATCAAACAATGCAAAGAGATCAAGTGGTACCCAAAAAGTAAAAATTGGACATAGACTTTTAGGGTGTGTTGAGTGCTCAACAAAATCTCTATTCTTCCTTCAGGCTCGATTGATGCAAAAGCTGGTGGAGAACTCAACTAGTTTTAAATCAGAGCCTCTTTTACCCTTGCATTGAAAATTATTCGGTTGATTCTTCCAGGTCTGCCTATGGGGTTTTTAACCTTTATTCCTCCTTCGTTTCCTGTAACCCTGACTCATGCCCTTTTTGACAAAATTCTAGTAAAGTATTCACTGGCCCGAAGCCTTTAGTTACCTTTAATCATTTGCTATGGTGTTTCTCCGCTACCAGCGAGCGTCCATAGCCTCGATGGAGTCACACCGACATCACAGACCTTGCTCCGCTGCTAGTGAGCGTCCATAGCCCCGAAGAAGATATCTGCATACCCTCTCCTACTATTCACTCTTTTGATAATATCAATTTTATTTCGGCATGATGCCCTGAGCGAGTGGGAGAGGATGATGTCTGTTTATTTTGCAAAGTGAGATGGTTAAGGTGGATCCTTTGCTAGCTTTGTCTTCGGGGTTCATGTAGGCCTTTCCAGCTTTCATTCTTTCCCTTAAGGTATTACCGAACCACTAAGCAGGCACTTCTGACATTTCTCCGAAGTTGTTCATTTGCGCAGGTTAGATAGAGGACTCCTCAAAGCAACCACAAGCTCCTCAATGCTTCTTGTGTTTTATATGAGCGATGAGTTAAGAGCATAGTTCGCTATGTCGCATGATTTAAGGTTGACCATTGTCTCATTGAACACAACCTTCAAATGCGCAAAATTCCAAAAGCAAAAGAAAACAACAACAAAAAAATGCATTTCGCAATCATGAAAACATCCATACAAAACACAAAACTTTTTCATTTTATTATTATTATTATTATTATTATTGGAAATATTGTTTGAGGGCTTGGCCATTTACCGGGAGGGTGTCAGGTTCCCCCCTTAGATTCTATAACTAATAAGTTCCTGCCCCAATCTTCTCAGCCACCTGGAAAGGTCCAAGTCACAGATTCTGAAACTTAGAATGCTTCCCTTTTGGCTCATTTGCTCTGTCCCATTTTAGGACTAAGTCTCCTACTTCAAATTTTTTCTCTTTAGTATTATGCTTATCAAACCATATTTTCACTATCTGTTGGTGAGATAGAAATTTTGACTTAACATTTTCTCTCTCTTCTTCTAGCATGAGCAGAGTATCAATTCTTTGTTGTATGACCGATGAAGGTTCCCTGCTAGAATCTTGGGCTAGTTGAAGAGATTGAAGATAAAGCCCATTTGGGAGAATGGATTCCTGCCCATAAACCAGAAAGTACGGGGAATTTCCTATAGCTTCTTTGGGTGTGACCCTATCGGCCCATAGAGCATTATGGAGTAGATTATGGCAATTCCTTTGGTTATCTACAACTGTCTTTTTTAATATTCTCACTAGGTTCTTATTACTTGATTTTGCCACCCTGTTTCCCTGTGGATAATAATTTGCAGAGTACCTAATTATGATTCCTTTGTCTAGAGAAAACTCTGTCAATAGAGTGGAAGAAAAATAAGCTGCATTATCAAAAACTAGAATAGAAGGGACACCAAACCTTGTGATCAATTGTTGTTCTATGAATTTGATCACCACCTTCTCGTTTACATGAGTCAGAGGAATGGCCTCTGCCCACTTCATGAAATAATCGGTGGCGGTAAGTATATACTTGTGTTGTTTCAAAGAACTGGGTGTAATTTATCCTATGATATCCAACCCCCATTGCTCAAAAGGCCTAGAGATAGTCACTGGTTGGAGTGGGACTACTGCTCTCTTTTCCCTCCCAGCACTTACTTGACAATTTTTGCAGTTTCTAGCATAGGTGTGAGCATCTTTGAACAAGGTGGGCCAATAATAGCCAGCTCTCAGTATCTTATGAGCGGTGGTGTTTCTTGCAAAATGTCCGTCGGTAGGGCCATCATGGAGCTCCTTTAGAACTTTGTCTGCATCTTCACGTTCGAGACATCTTAACAGTACCCCATCATAATTAATCTGGAAGAGTACTGAATTTATGAGGCGATATTGTGCAGACTTTAACCCGAGAGCTCTCCTTTCCCTAGGATTGAGATTTTCTGGACAAGTCCCATGGTGCAAGAGATAAGTTAAATTCTCATACCAAAACTTTGGCCCTGGGGAAATATATGATATTTCACCACACCATAATGACATTTCATTCTCCCATCCATAATCTTCATTTACTTGGTCTTGGGCTTCGACTGCGAGTTTGCATAACCCTTGCCCTTTAACTAGTTTGGCAGGTTTTATATCTAGATCAAATTCTTGAACTACTGCCATCCAATTCCCTTTTCTCTCCCCCATTTCTTGTTGAGTGAATAGGGATCAGACTGCAGGGTGAGGCACGATTACTTTGGTGTGGTTCTTGAGGATGTAAGACCTGAAGTGTTTTACTACCTTATATACTGCATATGTATGTTTATCCACGACAGGATAATTTAGTTTGGCTCCTTGGATATTAGTGCTCATGAACGACACTGGAGCCTCGTTGTTGTCATCATCCTTCTGAGTCAATACTGCAGCTAACGACTGGTCAGAGGCAAAAGTATAGAGGAATAAATCCCTATTGAAATCGGGACTTCGTAACAGAGGGGCCTGGGATATAACAGTTTTAATATTGCTGAAAGCATCCTTTCATTCATCATCCCACTTAAATTCGACATCTTTGTGAATAATCCTTTGTAAGGGTTTGATAGTTTCCACGAAATCGGGAGTGAATTTCCTCACGAAATTGATTTGCCCAAAAAAAGACTGCATAGCTTTGTTGTTGTGAGGCAACGAGAGTTGAGCTATGGCCTTAATCCTTTCTGGGTCTATGCAAATGCCTGCTTGAGATATAATGTGTCCTAGCAACTTATCTTCGTCGACGCCGAAAACAGTTTTCTTGGGATTTAAGGATATACCGTATCTCCTACACCTTTCGAAAATCTGAGTTAAGTGTTGGATGTTCTCTTCTCTGTACTTTGAATACACAATTACGTCGTCCAGATACACTACCACACACTTGTTGATTAGTCACCGAAATTCTACGTCCATGGCCCTTTGGAAGGTCTCCCCTGCATTTATTAACCCAAAAGGCATGCGTTTATAAGCGAAGGTTCCCCACTTGGTTCAGAAGGTAGTTTTCAAACGATCTTCCTCTGAAACCAGGACTTGGTTGTAACTTGAGAAATCGTCCTGTAGAGAGAAAATCTCTAAGCCATACATGGTTTGCAAGAGTTGCTCCATTGGCGGAACTGGGTAATTGTCCTTTTCTGAAGCTCTGTTGAGGTTCCTAAAAATCTACGCATAAGCGAATTTCTCCAGAATTTTTTCTCACAAGAACCATATTTGCTACCCACGCGGAATGCCTAACATGGAAGATAATATTGGCATCTAAAAGTTTCTTTAATTCCTGATACATGAGAGGTTCCAAGGATGGGTGATACTTTCAGAGCTTCTGTTGGAAGGGTTTCACCTCAGGTTTTAATGGTATAGTGTGTTGAATGATACAGGTGTCATAAGTTTTCAGAGCTCGGTAGGACCATGCAAAGACATCTTGATATTGTCTGAACAGTTTGAGACAAGCCTTTCTTTCCTCTTTAGATACAGTCTCACCAAGATTCACATTCTTTGGGTTTTCCGGGGTTCCAAGATTTATAGTTTCATGCAGGGGACATTTGCTACCAGTCTTTGAATTTTTAGGCCCCCTAAATCGTTCTTTCAGGTCAAACAGATTTTCCAAATCAGCTATCCCTTTTGGGATGGTGTGATATTTCGATTTGTCAATAGGTTGACCTGTCCGAGGATCAACTTCTGTCGATGGCTCCTGGAATACTTCATCGTCAATGGAAAAATATTTGAAATTGTCTTGGTTAGTCAAGAAGTTTATGATCTGTTCATCTCCTTCAAAGACTTTCCAAT
The DNA here is from genome assembly GCA_009831015.1 of Picea engelmannii. Lineage (NCBI taxonomy): Eukaryota > Viridiplantae > Streptophyta > Pinopsida > Pinales > Pinaceae > Picea > Picea engelmannii. Next base: position 6,770 of record WSFP011425580.1, read on the forward strand.
TAGAAATGTTGTTAGGCACCGATGGTTTGTAGAGTAGTTCCATAGTGAATCGGGAGGCTTCATAATATTCTAGAGGTGACAACCTTGAAGCAACTATGTCTAGTGAATTAGCAAGGATATTCTTTGCTCTGGGGATCACAGTGATATTGAAAGCTTCAAAATGCTCTATTAACCTATGTACTTCCTGCTGATAATTCTTTAGGTGCGGGGAATTACAATGTATAGTATTCCTTACTTGTCTAACGATAATCTCCGAGTCTCTGAAAACTTTCAATTCTTTGACGTTTAAGTCTATGGCTTTCTTTAACCCTTGTACTAGAGCTTCATACTCGACGGTGTTATTGGTGCATTCGAATTCTAGTCTACAGGACAGGAAATGATGTTTACCTTTTGGATCAATGAGGATGCACCCTACCCTTGATCCTTCCTGCAATTTATATCCATCAAAGTATATGGTCCAAATTTGTGAACAACAATCGCCCTTTTCCTCTTTCTTATCACTTTCTTTCTCCCCTATCTTTTGTTCCGTAATATGTAGCACATGGTCTTGACAGAAGAGGGTGTCTTCTGTCGGTATCGATGACTTCTCTTGAAAAACTATTTCAGAGTTTTGAGTGAGAGGGACATCGGATAAGAGAGGAGAAAAGTTCCCGAAGTGGGAATCGTAGGAATAATTGCCCAACATGGGGAAATCTACGGATGAGGGTTCGTTCAGGGTTTCTAGATCAGTGACTGTATGTTTCAGGTATCTCTCCCTATCGATTATGATCATATTCTTGTATCCCTTCAGTGGTAGCCAAAGGTGTGCCTAGTCTGTACTAAAGTACACATTTAACTTCTCAAACCAATCTCAACTTAGTAATAACCCATAGGCCTCTGGGATGTCTACTACAATGATGTCAATCACTTGCACAAACTTAGGATGTGTGTCTATCCTGATCATTACATCTCTGAGTTCCCCCATGACTTTGACCTGGGTTTTGTCTAGTTGTATCACATGTTTATCGCTCTTGAGAGGAATGACATTTAATTTTTTGCAAATAGACAAGGGCATAACATTGAAAGATCCTCCCAAATCTACCAAACAATTATGGAGGTTCCTGTTGAAGACTTCAAACGTTAAGAGAAACGGTGGGACAAAAGGTTTTCCCTTCTTATCTTATGAGCATGTATTCACAGTTGGTTTATTTACTAGATCCATGGAAGTTAGATTTCTTTGCTGCTCATTGCTTGTCATAGGGTTTTCTACTGATTTCAACGCTTGTAGCAGGAAATATTTTTGCTAAGGGATTTTGCATATGTCCATAACCGATATATTAGTCTTCAACTTCTTCAGATCTTCAACTACGTTGTACTCCAGTTTGGGCGATTCTCGCGTATGGATGCTAATAGGGTTCTTACGGGGAGAAAAAGGTGCTTTCAGGTGGTTGGGAGTTGACCTTTCCCCTGACGTTTGAGTGGTAGTAGGATCCTTTGAGACAGGAGGACCTTTACTTCTAGTTTGCACAACTGAGATCTCTATAGGTCATCGGAAAGCATAATTAGATCAGGATCCCATATCAGCATGGCTGTATCTTCTAGTGGGTCAATCTCTTCCTGGTCAACAACATTGATAATCGAACTGCTTGGTTGTTCGGTTAGGGAAACCTCATCTAAAAACCAGTTGGTCATCAAATTCATGGCATGCACCCATTGAGGGCAGTCTCTTTCAGAGTGGTTTTCCTGGTGATAAGTACAAAAAGAATCAGATGCGACATTCCCTAGATCGATATTCAATTTAGCTGGGGGAGGTTCAATGGCTTTGAACGACGGATTCCTTTTAAAGAAAGGCTTATAGGGCCTTTGGCCTTGGTTCCTTCCCCTGCGTTTCTCTTCATGTCTATGATCTCGTTCGATAATTTCTTAACCATGCATTGTAGATCTTCTATGTCTCCATTACCCTTGTCGGGAGTCTGTTTTGTTTGTTTCCATGGTGGTCTAGTCAGAAGGAGTCCTCTTCTGGGAGGAGGTTGAACTTATTTCTTAAATTAAGAGACTTGGACTTATTTACACCCTTTCATATGGAATTCTATCGTTTTAGATTCTTCAAAATTCTCAGCTAAGGTTTGTTTGGTAGCCCTCTTCACAAACATGGAAATAGAAGCTGGGAGTGCATTAGCGTATACTTCGATTTGCAACTGCTGGGTTGGTTTGGCTTCGGGCTGGAATTTGTTTAAGATGGTCGTGAATCTTTGATTTAAATATTTAACCTTCTATTTTGAACTCATGGTGGAGGCTAACAACTCAACCATCATAGCTCTTGTAGTAGTCTCTTCTGCAAATTTATCTAGAAAATATTTTTGAAACTTTGTCCAACTAGTTATGGATCCTACAGGTAAGTTAAAATACCATGTGGAGGCCGAGTTCTCAAAAGTGGAGGGGAAAAACTTGAAAACTACGTCTTCATGCTGGACGTTCATAAGCCTGATCACTAGTATAAATTTCTTGATATGATCTTCAGGCAATCCCGAGGTTTCAGGATCGAACTTAGGAAGTAACTTCTCTGTATGTCGGGGAAGGTTATGGACTGGTCCTGGGAGGGCCAAAGCGTGTCTGTCCAACCAGGTCTGATTGTTCAGAGGTGGGTTCCCCCTTTCTTCATTATGGTAATTTTTGCCTTCCATATCTTTAGACTCTGAGTTAAACTCCTCCTCTTTCGAAAAATCATCTGGTTCAGAGACGTCGTCGACTGGCATTTCGGGTATCAAATCAAGAGGATCTTGGATTTTGGTGATTGCGAAATCTACTAAGTCTTCTACCATGTGCATGAAAACTTCGTCGGGAGTATTGACCACTGGCCTACTTATCTTTTTTCTTCAAGGAAGCATCAGAGCTAAGGACAACGCACCGATCTGTCGAGCGTATGCTCTTGTGATTCTTCTGAATTGATTTAATTCCTCGTGAGGAAGAGCGTAAGGTATTTCAGGGTGAAAAGATTCATCCTCGGGCTGGGGTGAGTTACTCATTTCAGGAGTACTTAGAGTGTATGGGATGTCTTGGGAATGACTAGCCATGCATGTGGGCTGTTTTGAATCTATAGGCTGTTTGAAATAATATGCAAAATATATATCCAACCATTCATTCTTGGCCCTCCTTCTAGCACTAGTTCTGTTGATGGGTCCTAAATCCCTTTAGTTCAACAGCAGGAACCAAACCTACCACCGAGGACCAATTAGAATCTGCAACATTTAATGGTGGAATGGTTCTCCAGATCTCGCGATCCGACCAATTAATCGATGGGCTTTACGTTTTATTGCGAAGGCGTCTCCTTCAATTGAGACTTTCTCTTTTTGTATTTTCTCTTAGGTGGGACCGAAGTAAGATTTTAAGCTAGTATAAACCAACTTGGCAACAAAATAGAATTAAGTTTAACTACTGGAAAAGAGGTTGAGCTTGGGATAACCCGCTACTCAAGCATGAAGACGACAATTATATTCCACATGCCTAGTAATAATACGTTAACCATGTGAGCATCCAATTACTATCCAATATACTAATTATCAGAAACAAAAACACATATGCGATAAAACAAAGGTAAGCAGAATAATCCACCTACTTTAATCATACATCACATGATAACACAACGATTCATCTTCATCATTAAAGTAAAGAACAACAAAATATTGCACCAGATAACTTGACAATAGATTGAATAGCTCTTACTCATTACAACATCATTAATGAAATGAGATAGGAAATAGTTCTTCTCCACGTCCAATCACACATGCATTTGATGAAAATAACTTTGTCTCTGGTCCATAAGGACTTCTCTATTAACGGTAGCTCTGAAATAATTCTTGACAAAACCAAAACATAAGAGTTTCTTGCAACAACCATCGACCCTTAACTAATTGGTCGATGCTCTTATTTATAATGTAAAATTAACTAAAAATAACGACTAAGTGTAGTTTAAACAAAACAAAACTTGTCATGTGGCGTTCTCTCCTAACAATTTTCCAACAATCATCTCAAGATATCCCTTCAAAAGGGTGACTTTTCTTGTACTCCGACCATCTGATAAACAACTCCTCATAGGTTTGGGCCAATGGAAATTTGTGTTGTTCCATTGGAGTCTTGTAAATTCCTCTGACCTCCACCACATGCACCCGGTACTTCACCAGACTGGTGTTTAACTGCTGTAGCACAGTCCACACTCTAATTGAATGTTCCATAAATCGTTGCACTTGTCCTGGCAATGTGTCAGTCACCTTCGCTAGCTTTTCGGCCCATAATGAAGCTTGCTTGGTATGTGATTCGACTATGTCACACAAGTCGAAGAAGTCTTCGGGGGTGCCAAACTCTGGGAGTCCGATATCCTTCATCGCCTGTTGATCTTCGAATTCAGTTTCTCTCAGATTTCTTGGTGAAGTTATAGAGCCGATTTTGCTTGATAGTCGGAGGGATCTTTCTTGCCAACCAGAATTAAAATTGTTTAAAAATTGCTTACAGAACAATACTCGGCAAAATATATGAAAAGCGTAAACATGAAGAAAACAAATTGATGCATACCTGTAAAGCTCACTAAGTCTGGTTGTTTGATACTTATGTGATATCTGTAACCTTTCGGGTTACCTGCACTGTCTCTGTTAGTGCCACCATTTTTCTTCAGTTAGGGTGGGTTACATCTGCGCATCATAACATGATAGATTAGGTACAAAAAACATGAGAGTCAAAATGACGCCAATGGCCAGTTGGCCCTTGGGGTCGAGAAAGGATGTCAGAGCCGAACATGTGCCAAAAGCATGAGTAATTTCCAAAAGGATCAGATACTGTCATAAGAGAAGTCGTTAAATGCTTTAGGTTGAGGTAGGTTGCTCAAACGTAAGTCTCATCAGAAAGTGCATCAACCATCATTAGCTCATTATGGAGGCTGGGGGAATTGAAAGGAATCGAGATGATCATACCACCCATCCTCCGCAATTCCTATCGACTTTATCTCACACACCCCATATCATACCCGTCACGCGGATGTGATACAATAATTCTTTAAAACATCCCGTCACGAGGCATTCAATGTTCCCCGACACGTTTCAGCTCGCTGCCCTACTCCGTTATAAATTCCAGATGTTCTGGATGTGTTCTACTCACCAGTTTGAGCTTATGAACAATAGGTGACTCATCTCGTGAGCTTAATTCGATCAACTTCTTGGCTCCGGGCCTTTGTCAAATCCTCCACGCATAAGGTAGATATGCTGTCATACCATGGGGACTCCTCAAAACACAAGACGGGGCCTGCGAGGCAGCCGAAGCACCATGCCTGAGCCACAAAATGCCTAGGAATCATTCTTATTTGCAGCAGGTGTTCCTGAAACTTCAAAGGGAGATTCCGACCTTTGCGCAGAAACGATGGTTTCACCCCGTTTGGAGGCCGAAGTGGAAGAGGTTATGTCGGAAGGGCATAGGTTGGAAACCACGCTTCATCAATAGCAGATACCACAGAGGAGAGGAAGGCCCAGAAAAAATAAGGAAGTCAAGAGGGAAATTGAAATCCTGATTGAGTCGTGCGTACGATCAGCCGCCGAGGAGCTCCTAATGCGCGCTATTCGGCTAGAGCCTATCAGAACTCCAAGTCGAGGAAGTGGGAGACGGACGAGAAATAAAGAAGCCTCAGGTTCTAATGTCCGAGGACCTAATCTGCAACTGGAGCAGGGACAACTCGCCATAGCTGAACTTTACCAAGAGAATAGAGACTTACGTTGACAATTGGCGGCAAAGAACCTTGAGGTGTCAACGCCACAGGGTCGTGAAGGGAACGCAACCTGGCTCAAGCGACAGATTTGGGAAGCACAAGATACGATCGTGTTGTTGCGCAAAGCACAAAGGGTGTTGGAAGAACAAAATGTGACAACACCTCCGGGAGCGCGAGGCATCCAGGGAGAAAGTTCGTGCGTAGAAGGGGCATGATGGGCATACTTTGTTTTGTATTCTCAGACGTGACGCATAATTTCGATAGTCTTCCATTTTTCTTGTGAAAATTTTCATGTCCTCAATGTAACTGGGTTGGTTGGCCAAAAGGTGTAGACAATGTCTATTGTATGTAACCTGAGCCCAATGGGAGTCTAGTATAAAAAGTCTCAAAATTTTGACGAAAGGATTCTGGTCATCGTAGTTGAATGCATCGTTTTTCCCTTTTGCTTGTGAATCTACTGTTTTCTTTGTCCAAAATTCTTGTAAGTTAATCTCGATTTTGTGCTTAGTGTTTCTCTGAGTTGTTTTGTATTTTTTATTGATATCCTTATGCAAAAACCTCCGACACTGATTGACCTCGCCATACGGTGCTAACGTGGCACCATTGACTTGACATATATGGTAATGAAAACCGATGACTTAACTCGCGAGTATTAATAGGAGTCAGAACTCTCTTTCAATTTCGCCTTCCTAAACTAAGCCCGGGGATTGCCGATGTTGAAAAGATATCGGGGGTCGGTGATCAGGGAACACCCTATCGCATACTTTCCTTTCGGTTTGTTCCTTCGAAAATTCCCGACGTGGAAATATTTCTGGAATCGGGAATCGGGAAAAAACTTTTAGCATCGTCGAAAAGTTCGTCACGGTTTGATTTTCTCTGATTCCGATGAGCATGTTGGGTACCGGCTATCGGTGATAACATTTCTCTCTTTTGAAGTATTTAATAATTTCGCCTTTTCCCGATGCCGAAAGGGATCGACAATCGGTGATCTCCGCAGTGATGCTTGTCACGAAACAAGACTCCTGTTTGACGATGTCGAATTTCTTAAGCGCGCCGGGTGAAGTGCTTTGGCTATCTGATTCCTTATTTAAATGTTAAATCCTTTAAGTCGAGGATTTTCATAGTTTCAAGCAAACTTTTCAAACACTCAACGAGACTAAAAAATGGTAAGCAAATGCAACATTTTCCAAAATGGAGACGAATCAGACAATGCAAAGAGATCAAGTGGTACCCAAAAAATAAAATTGTTCATAGACTTTTAGGGTGTGTTGAGTGCTCAACAAGTTGAAAGGACAACTTCCAGAAAAGCAAAGTGGCACTCCAAGGAGAGGGTAGGGGAAACATATTCTCACCTCATTCAGTAAAGCTTTCGGTGACCAAAAGCCTCTCAAAGTGGGGAGGTATGATCCAGATTGGATCATTGTATTATTTTTCATCTATCTTGATGCATTATGGGTGAAAAAAATGGAGGAATAAACTTGCAGAGCCATTTTAGTGGTTGGTCCCAAACTGGAAATTTGGGTCCAAAGAATCATATAAAATCTTTTAGAACCATTTTGAGGAATCAATTGACACTTTTTTATTGTCCAAACCTTACTATGGATCCACCGACTATATTCTACACACCGATATCTTTCCAATGGTGCAAGAGTCGCTTTAATCGAAGTTTGTATGCAAAATTTATGCCTCCTGCAAGTTGACCCACTGTATTGATCACCATGGTGCAAGTGTATGCCACGTCAACCCCCATTACTTAAACACGCGGGGCTAGTTACATAGTGTATTTTCTAGAACATTCTAGAAGGTGAAAACCTGATAACTAATTGAGGGTTGAGAAAGTCAATACACTAACCCTAGATGACTATCATGCTATGTTAAATATCGGGCTGCTAGGAGGAGAAGGGGTTCCATTCTCTTGCATTGTATATTGTTCCATAGCTAAGTAAAACACCGAGAGTGGTATTTTGTGAGCATAACAGAGGAGGAGAGATTATGTAGTAGCCGTATAGGCCACAATGTCAAAGGTAACTCCACAGAGAGTGCCTCTTTCTTTGTATTTGCATTTGAAGAAAAGAGAGTAGAGCGACCTCACCTTCTAGCTGAGTTTTCTCTCATAATGGGTTTCCCAAGTTATATCTTGTGTTTATTTGTGGATGGTGTTGCATATTTATTTCTTTTGTCTATTTTTCACATTTAAGCTATTTCATAAATTTTAAGCATAAAACTAGTAATTAAAGAATCTGAGATCTAAAGGAAATTAATCTTCAGGGTAAAGATTTTAGTATTTTATTAGATCCGTTGTGATGAACTATCTAGTGGAATATCCATGGAAATTTACAGACCAGTTCTAATGATGATACCCCTTAATGTTAATTCTCTTTGAGGTTGGACAATCCTATTCCTATAACATAATAATGTCACTTCATCTCATTTGCCACTACTTAATCAACGAGTTTTACTTCATATGGATAGTTGTAACTTGTAATCTCTATTGCACATTTTCATTAAAAATGATTCCATTCAAGATTTATTTTTTGGTCAAAAAATTCTATAGAGGAGTAAGGCGTTGAATGTGTGGTGAAAAAAATTCCTTGTAATGTGTGTAACGTTAATAAATTAAAATATGAAAAGTTGTGAATTGTAAGGTTGAATCATTTTGTTCTATTTTAAGCATTTGAATCTCAACTTTCAATGCATTGACAATGACTTTAATTCTTCACCAACATTTTAAGATTGGTTTTTACAATTTATCTATGCCATTTATAGAATTTGTTTATGCAATATATTTTTTTGTTCTTGAAAAGGAGGCTTTAAACTCTAGGTGACTATATTAACCCTTTTCCTAAGTCTTGTCACAAAATATTTATTTTAAGGTTCTTCAGGGTAGAAAAATAAAGACTTGACAATTGATACATGTAAAAGAGAGAGTAGGGATTGATTGTGACCATAATATTGGTATGAGAGAATGTTGATATTTTTTTTGAGATATATTTTGGTGGAGAGGGTTTTGGAAATAGGGGTTCTGCAAGAGGGTTTCAACGATTCTTCGAGGGTCATTTTGTCTAAGAATTTTCTCACGTGATTCTCCTTTGTGTGGGGTCAGGTGGGATGGATGGGTACTTTCCCACCGTTGATTACTCTGAAGATACTCTGTCCGAGGACTCGATATTCTCAAATTCGGTCGTAATACCCCCTGATGGTTTTTGCTCTAAAAACATAGGCTTGCATGCTTTGAAGGTGGTTTCAGGCTCTTCAGAATGTTAGATCAGTCCGGTTAGGATCATTTATGGTCACTCTATAGTTATCTGGTATGGACAAGGACAATTGATAGTTATTGTGTCAACTATTCTCCATGGATCAAGTATTCTATCCGACGTTTCTTGGGGAATGGTTCTTGTTGTGGCATGTGGATAAAAGAAGGGTCTAGGAAGACTCTTACTATTCTTCCACTTGTATCAAGGGGCCTTTCTAGATCTCTACCGATTGATCAGTGTATTGAATTATGGTTCAGGGTTTGTAGAGAAAAAAATTGACCTCGAAGAATTGTGAGGTGTTGGCGATATTGAGCCCCATGCATAGCCAGTAAAGAAGCGTCAAAAGGTTGTAAAACACCACAATGGGGGTGTTTCTTTGATGGTGGAGGGGGACTTGCAGGTAGGTCAATTAAAGAATTGGAGGGAGAGTTTGTTGTCGAATTTTTTTGCAGATGTTGTATGTTAGTCCAATCCATGGAAGCATGGGTGGATAAAAACTAGGCTTCAAGCCTGGTTTATGTTCCGACCTTCTACTTACTGTATCAAGCGTGGATCGAATGCATTTTTCGATCCAAGGAGGATGCGGGTTTTATTCTTTCAAATCGATGGTATTGGAATTGTAATATTTTCCGCACCAAGTCGTGGCATCCTTTATTTGATGCATGGGAGGAGGCATTAAACAATGTCCCAACATGGATCATACTTCCTAATATTATTATTGAGTTTTGTTCTGATGTGGTTTTGAAGGCCATTAGTGATTTGTTGGGAACTTTTATTGTAGCATATGGAAGCTACAAGAACAACAAGGTTTGTTCAGTGGCTTGGATCCTTTTGGAACTTGACCCTCAACATGGGTTATTTGAATCTTTGGACCTGGTAATAGGGGAGAGGGCCTACACTCGACCATTGGATTATCTAAATGTGCCATTCTATTGTTCTCTATGTCATTTGGTAGGTCACGTGTTGGAAGATTGCGATCATAAGTTTGTCAAAAAATTATGTGGATCGGGTGCTACATGAGAAGATGCCCCATCGAAAGGTTGTAAAACCCTTATAGGAGATAAGGTTCCTTTGCCTCCCTTGCCTTGTTAAAATTTAGAGGGAGATATTAATAGTGGAATAAGACCCGCTCCTAAGGTTCTCGTGATTAAGTTTCTGGTGGATAGAGAAGGATAGTTCTATTGCTTTGGAGAAGCATTCGCCCAAGGATATGTTGGGGGATGACCTGGAAATCATTACTTCTCAGGGGAGAATGTTAAATGCTATATGGACTAAAAGTGTGGAGTTTCTCCTAGATTTGAGTAAGTTTCACTTTATCTTTGTCCCAACAAACTCTTCTATCTTTGGTTGTTTGGTCATTAATAGGTATATCCCTAGGAAAGAGTTAGATGTTGGGTCTTCCTCGGGGTTTGTGCCTATCTCTTACTATTCTTCCACTTGTATCAAGGGGCCTTTCTAGATCTCTACCGATTGATCAGTGTATTGCCTCCGAAGCCTCGAGAGAAAATTGATAATTCCTCTTCGATTTCACTTTCCTCCTCCTCGAGTCGGGAACCTTACCTCCTTCGTTATAGGTCATCCAATCTGGCTTGGGTACCTTCAGGGGGTTTGGGTTTTGATATCTCCATAGATACAAGTCAGTCTAAGGTGGGATGTAAATCAACACTTACACATGCTCTAGAAAAAGATTTTAGAGAGGTATTAGAGGGAAGACAAAGGTTAATTTTTGGGGTCCTTAGAGCGAGACGAGCCCCGAAAGTTGGTAAACCATGAAGCTCCTCTTTGTCAATATGTCTAACCTCGTAGGGAGAGTAAAAAAACTCTCTCTCAAGAGGCTAATGGAGTCTGAAAGGCCAAACATTCTTTTTATCCAAGAAATGATGGGTTGTTGTGATATTGTTATAGTTGAGCTGAGTAAAATATTTATGGGGTGGGAGTTCTTAGGTTTGGACTCAATTGTCTCTTCGGGGGGGATTATCATGGGTTTATCATCAAATTGTTCTCTCACTGATTATGATGCATTTTTTTCAAGTTTATTAATTGAGTTATATTGCAAGGAATTGGATCACAAGATCTTATTCTTCAAGATTTATGATCCATACGAGGAGCGAGAATCGTTATGGGAATGAATTTTCACTCTCAAAATTTTTCAGAATGGTAATTTGGTATATGGCGGAGATTTAAATTTTACTTTAAGCAGGGAAGAAATATGGGGCGTGAATGCACGTGAAGATAAATTGGCCACCTTTTTCCTAACAATATGGAAGCAACGAGTTTGGTTGACATTGAGCCACTTCCTCTCAGCCTGACATGGAGCAATAATTGATCAGGTGAAGATGGAATTTGTAAGCACCTTGATCGATTCTTAGCTTATCATTTTATCTTGCAGGAATTTGGGAATTATCGCACATGGGTTGTCAAGGTTAAGTGTTCTTATCACTTTTCTATTCTATTAGAACTAGCTTCAACGCGAGGAAAGTCAAGCTCTCCTTTTAAGTACAATTCCTCATTGGCAGAAGATGAGGACTTTAAGAACTTAATTTGATAACATCGGTTGCAATATCAGGAAAACATTAATGCCACAACAAGTTTTCAGTTCGTCTCTGCACTCCGACTATTGAAAGATAAAGTATCACACTGGGATAGGAATCATCAATGTGCTCTTGATAAGGATCTCTAATGCATTAAAGATTCACTTGTGACTCCATATCAACAACAACAGGAAGGTTAGTGGACCTCGACAACTCAAGAATTATGTTGGAACCTAGAAGCATGCAGGAACAAAATTCTATTAGAAAAAGAAAAAACAAGACGATTAAAAAGTTGGGCATTGTGGCTTGCAACAAGGGACCAAAATGCAAAACACTTTCAAAAATATGCAAATTACTGCTAGAACTACAACACAATATGGGAATTGCAGGATTCCAATGTGGTGGTGGTCTAGGGTTTCAATGAACTTGTGGCTTTAGGGGTCGAGCACTTTCAATATTTATTCAAGGAGCTCGAGCATGTCAATATGGGTGAGTTACTTAAGATTATTTCTATGTTCCCAAGGATTATAGATGAGGAGAATGCATACAATATCTTTCATGTGATTAGAAAGGAGGAACTCCATGCAATCATCTCTTCTTTTAAAAAGTACAAAAGTCCGAGGCCAGATGGATGGTCGAAAAAATTCTATGAGGAGTTGTTCAAGATTATCGGGGATGACTTGCTTCGAGTGGTGGAAGAATTTCACACCACAGGTAAGCTACTACCCAATATAAACTCCAGTTTCATTGTGGTGATTCCAAAAAAGGATCAATTATCCTCCTTTCAAGACTTTGGACCCATAGTGTTATGCAAAAATCTTTATAAAATAATTGTTGTTAGGATCAAACCTCTACTTTCTGAGGTCGTCACTACAAAACAATTTGGTTTTCTTAATGGTCGATTAAATCACGAAGCCATTAGATTGGACCAAGAGGGCATGCACATTATTAAAACACAAAAATGTGTAGTTTCAGTTCCCAAGATAGATCTATCAAATGTATATGACAAAGTATATTGGCTATACCTTTGGTTGTTGCTTATTCATATTAGGTTTGGGATCCCTATGGTTAAATGGATAATGGTGTTTGTTACGACGATATCCTTTGTTGTACTCATAAATGGGCATGGTTCACCTTTTTTCAAGGTTGGTCAAGGTATCCAACAAGGGTACCCATTGCTGTCATATCTCTTCTTACTTATTGCAGATGGCCTTAGTTGCACACTATTTGTGCAAGAAGGCTAAACAAATTATACATGAACATTTAACTCATTTATTGTTTGTGGACAATGTGCTAATTTTCTGTTTTTGCAAGGAATTAGAAGGTAGGATTGTAAATATCTTTTGGAACTCTTCTGCGATACAAAATGTATGTCCATTAATGTCAACAAATCAACCATTTATATTTTGAAGTCTGTGGAGGAGGAGAGACCTTTGCTTCCAAACTTATTTCAGTTTGGTGCGCATGATCTAGAGGAGGATGTAAATATCCGGGGTTTAATGTAAAACCAAATTTCTATGGTATCGTGGATTGAAAGTGGTTGCTCTCTTGTGAAGAAAAGTGGATTAATTTCGGGTGTAATCAATGGATTTCCCGTGGTGGCTGGTTAACATTCATCAAATCAGTAATAGAAGCTATACATGTAGATTGGAATTTACTTGCTAATATATCAAAGGGCATTCTCAACAACATTCACAAGATGTGCTTTAACTATCTATAGAAGAGAAGTAAGGAATATTTTGAATACATGTGGTTGCTTGGATAAAATTGTCTCTTCCCAAATGTCTAGGGGTATGGGGTTTAAAGGACTTAGTGTTATTCAAGTGAGTGTTTGTTGTCAAGTCCTTATGGGTGTTAATAACCCACAATAGTATGTGGAGACGTATTCTTGTGGACAAGTAGATTTCTCCATACTCCATTTTGCACTGGATCTTTTGGAGGTAGAAACCTTAACAATGTATCAAACTAGTGGCAAGCCTTAACACTTGTGTTCCCTATTATCAACAAGTAGTTGACATGGAGAGTGGGCTAGGGCACAAAATTTCATGTGGCTATAGATGCCATTGTAAGTTGTGATAACAACATTTGTCTTCTTGATGGTCTTGTTATCCCCTAGCCTAGGGATAACCAAGGAGATTATGTCTCAAGGCCGACGGGTCCTATACATGGAGTACCAAGAGCCAGATGAATTAAGCATGGCCCTAGAGGGCCCCTCTTTTCTTCAGTGCAATCCACATATCACCAACATAAGTGTCCATCACACTAGCCTAGTCTTAAAGTAGTAGTGAGTCTTGCTCCATGAGGTAATGAGTCTGGGTATCATGGTATGTATCACTCTGATTTTTGAGGCACTTGAACATGTTGTATTGAATCCTTCTTCATTTTATGACGTTTTCTTGGAAATTATGCTCTTTACCTCGTTCAAATCTGGAAGGGTGACGTAGTTCCCTAGTAAGTTGATTTCCCTTTAGGATGGGTTGCTACTGGGTGGATCTTTGAAGAGTCATCGTCCGTTCCCTCCATACTTACTACTTTCCATCTTCATTCCTTCCATCTTCCCTTCCTTTTTGGGCATTGGGATCGACTACACTACGAAGGGTTGTACCTTACTTCATGGGAAGAAGGGGCTAAAGGCCCATAGGGTAAAAGTAGATGGAAAGAGTTAAAAGACAATTTTGAAACCTTCAATATGATTCACCCAAGGATCCTCGAGAAAGTAGTGAAAATCCTCTCACTAAGAAAAGGGGACCCACAATATAACATAAACACTCAAGGTACTAATTGATGGATAGGAGGTCTCATCATGAGCCAACCTATTATGACCATGGGCATGTAGCAGTATGACATTACCACCTATATGGTCACCAAACCGAGGTAGTGGCTCCTGGTGGCATAGCCAAGAGAAAGGGGTTACCATTACGAGCCAACCTTCTCATTTCCGTGAAATGTTTGTGGATAACGCTGTCATCTCTAGTCATCAAGCCATGACAGTGGCTCTCAACTATTCCCTTGAAGCACAAGAGAAAAAGATCAAAAGAAATAAAGCTAAGAATAAATGGCAATGAATGGGCTAGGAAACAATTGCATCCATGACAAGGTGCACCTCACCCTCCACAAAGGCACCCATAGGTAATACTCTACATTTCCCTGCTATCACATGCACCCATGCCCAAATATTTACCCCATGCCACCTCATACACTTACATGACTTGGACTAGATTCCACCCAGAAAACACCACAAACTTAAGAGAGGTTATCCCAATAGGACACCCTAAGACCCTCTCCAAACCTAACTTGTCAAATTGCGTAACGTATTTGAGCATTTGTTTGGAGTTAAGGGGGGTTTGATGCACATATTTGGGTAATTCAATTATTGATGTGATTTACATGGTATGATCCTTGTGACTTATGAACCCCTGGAGGGTGTACTTGTTGTCTCTGCAGGACCTTGCCTGGTGGACAAGTACACATGAGGGAATTATTATCTCAGACCTTCATGGGGGCTCAAATCCCACAAATGGACACTGAAACCCCAGCTAGGGGGTAAGAAGAGACTGAAGGCTTGCACTAAAAGAAGGAAGGATGTTGCTTTTGGAGGCACTGTGGAAGACCCAGACCTAGGGTTTCATGTTCCTCCCACCTGAACATTGGCCTTGGGAGGTCTTGGATGTCACCTCTGCAACCCTAGATGTTACCTGCCAATTGGGGCTGTCACCTTGGAGGCATTCATGAGGCTATTGGCAAGTGTGGGCAAATTTTAGGCATTTGGAGGCCCAACGTTTCATCTCCTTTGCCCAACGTCCCACACTTGAGGCCCAATATCACCCTAGAGGGGCATGGCGTCACCTTTGGAGGCCTATTTAGATGCTAATTGAATTTATTTGGGTAAAAAATAAATTTTGTTGTAAACTGGCCAGGTTGGCCCTGATATTTTGACCTAAAATAATTAAAGATCAAATTTTGGTATAAATAAACACAAAGTGACATTCATTTTATCATAACTCTCACTTGGGAGAGTGGATGTATGAAATTTTCGTGCTACTAAGGGTTATTGGCTGAAATAAGGAGGGAG
>WSFP011425581.1:0-22353 GCA_009831015.1 Picea engelmannii
AATATTCTTGGTAGAAGGCTCAAGAGCTTTCTTGGTTTCGATTGTTTTCTTCATTTTAGTTACCTTTTTGGGGGAATTTTCATCTTTCTTTTTACTTCACAGATTGTACTTCCTGTGTACCTCCATAATGGAATTTTTAAATGCCTGTTGTTTGGTCTCTTCGACTTCATCACTCAACTCTGTTTGAGAAAGAAGGAAAAGTTCTTTCTCTTCCTGAGTAACGAAAATGGCTTCGTTATCGTGAATGCCCATGAGGTTTTTGTGTGTGTCCTCTAATTCTTTAATTACCTCTTCACCTTCATCAGCATAATTTTCCTGTAGGGGTGGTTTGATTTGTTGATCAGGACCTCTCTATTCTCTTTGATCCCTAGGATCTCTCTACTTGATTTGAGGAGGATTTCTTCTGAAGTTAGGATTCCTAATTTGTGGAGCTGGTTGGTTTTCTCTAGGAGGATTTATTTCGGCTACAGTAAGTCTCTGCATCATCCTTTCCATTGCTCTAGCTAAGGAATCCAGTTTGGTGTCAGAAGAAGATGTGGAAGGTTCCTCTTTTATCGTGACTCTCCTCTCTGTCCTCTGCCGTGCCCTTTTAGACAGCAGGTTGGCCTCTACACTTATTGCTCTTTTTTGCATGTCCTCCAGGGTGGTCGATTTTCTTTCCCTTAATTGATACAACATATCAACATTGAAGCCATCATGGAATTTTATCAGTGCCAAACCTTGTGGGGGTTTAATATTGTCTAGAATTGCATTATACAAATGATTGAAGTGGATGCAGTAGTCTTGTACTGTCTCCCCTTGATTCCTTCTGATGTTTTTGTATTTCTGACAAGATCTGGAGAGGGTTTTTATTTACCTCCCATCTATCCAAAAAACATCTTTGAAATGTTGTAAGGTCAACCACTGAAGTAGGACGTAAGCCTTTGTACCATTTCTTGATGTCCCTAGTCAGACTTTGTGCAAAAATTCTCATTTGAACGTCAACTTCATCCACTTCCTGCAAGTCAAAATAGTCATTCATTTTATCAATGTGTTGTTGTGTGTTCAAAGGCCCTGTACCATCGAACTGTGGGAGTCTCATTTGATATTCCTAGGGAATGTTGTGTAAAGGTGTAGCCAACACCAAGGGAGCACATCTGGCTGCCATGATAGGTGGAGGGGGAGGGACAACAACCTGAATGATAGGTGGGGCGGTGGCAGAAAATGACGAGCATGAGGGACTAGCTGGCATAGAGTGAGAGGTTTGAGGTTTTGCATAGGGAGATAGTATTTCAGGGGTCCAGGGTTGCAGGATGGTTGGATTTAAAATGGTTTTAGTCACAAAGCTATCATATTTCGTTCTAAACAGGCTTTGTTCAAAAATGGTGTCAAAGTCAAGATCTTGAAGGGAAACAAGTTCCTCTGGAAGAGAAGGGGACCTGTGAAGGGGACTATGACTCCCTGAACCTTCTGCAATGGTCTTCTTTCTGAGTAGCTTTTCTGGATTATCATTTGCTATCGCAGGTTCCGGGTCTGGGTGGGATCGAGTATAAGCTCTTTTAGGAGCCAGATTTTTAATTTTTATATATTTTTATTTTTATGAATCCGAAATTACTATGTACAAGCACTTAACAACCTCTGAACATTATTTCTTTCTCAGATTTATAATTTTTTCAGAAACAAAATTTTCTTCTAGGGAAAAAGAAACCATGGGGTTGAATGTTTGTTTCGTCTTCCCCAATATGGTCACCACTATGTTAACGCTTTGTAAATTCCCAAAGGTTGTCATAGTAGAATAAATTTACAAGAGGTAACTTTATCCAACCACTTCGAAACTGGAATCTAGCCCTACCAGTTTCAAAGAGGGATCTCTCTGTATGATTTAGCTATGTTTTAACTTTGAGATATTAGGCTATTTAAACAAAATAATATTGAATGGTTTGTTGTTGTTTCTGTTAAGTTGGATGAAAAGGGTTTTACGCCTCCATTGGGCTATGGGGTCTGTATTATAAAGATAGAGATCTAAACATAAACTAAATGATACTTTTCACCGGGCACGATAATGCATTCATTGGATTATTTAGCAGTAAAGTGATGAATATCAGAAAAGACGAGAATATCAATTAAAGTAAAGAAGCATTTAAGAATTTCTTCACTGTAATATCAGAAAGATAAACATTAAGATCTTTCAAAGTCGGAAACAGGGTATACAAAGATAAATCCTGCAACATGCGCTACTTTAAAAGATTAGATTAGAAAACAATATGACAACTGCGAGAGAAAAAATTTTAACATAGAGAAGAAAACATCACCAATGAATAACACGCGAGAATCCTGTGAAAATTCCTTTTGTATTACTGGAAAATCTCTTGATAAAAATTATAGCCTTTCTAGCTTACAGGGTGTAAAAGATCAACCCCCGGTACTTCAAAGTTTGAAGTATTTATAATAAAAAATTACATATGATCTTGTCAATAAACATCAGGATGTGAAAAATTCTAAATTTAGCTAACTAACTCAACAAGATACAAAAATTTAGGAATTGTTTGATGATGTGTTGAAATATTCATGCTGATTTCTTGGGTAAACCGTTGGTGAGTCCTCTGCATGAACTTGTCTGATTGGATAGTTGACTGGGCTTGGACACCTCATCTCCTACTCGACCAGATTGCATAACTCTTTCCATCGAAGGTTACAGGGAACACCGACTTTGAGCAATCTTCGGTATACTTCATCCATCTTTGTATACTTGGAAAAAGTTGGCTTGACGATGAAAATGTATTGGATCTCATGCTGTATGTTGATGTCTGACTGGAAAGCCTCTAAGAACGCCTTGCCTGTGATACTTCCCTGTATTACTGAGAATTCCGAACTATCTTTAGCCACGGTGGCTAGTTTCTTTTTATAATCAGAAAGTGTCATTAACTTGTCATTTATGACCCTTAAGCCAGGGAGGCCTTTCTTCTGCAGAACTTCAATTTTGCTAAAAAATATTTTCACTCCTATGTCCATAGTCTGGACTCTTTCCTCCAGTTGTAGCATCAATCCTCTTTTGGTCAGGACCCTCTTAACCTCGAGGATGGTTTATGTCCTATATTCAATTTTCAAATCCTCTAACGCTTCTCTGGTTTTTGAATTCAGGAATTTAATGATCTCAGTGTCTTCTGTGGGTATCTCTCCCAATTCTCCTCTTATTTTCTCAATCGCTTGCTTGCTTCTTTGCACCAGTTCGTTCTTCTCAAACATGATTCGTACCATAGGCCATCTTTCATTTATGGATTTTGTGATATCCATCCAGACATTTTCCTTGACCTCAACAAGTGTTTTGCCTACCACTGTTTGCTTTTGAAGCTGTTGCAATTCCTGTTTGATCTTGTATGATGTTTGTTTCTCCTTGGAGTAACTCGTTTGGTAAGAAGACTTGAGTTCTTGAAGGTTCTCAACCTCCTTTTTAAGTCTGTTAATCTCTGTCTCTTGCAAATTCATCTCTTCCATGGATTTTGCCAGTTCTATTGTCTTCTCTAGAGATGTCAATGGAGTTGCTGAGGGGATTCCCATTGTGGATGTTGTGCTTACTCCTGTGAGTGGAACTGTGCTCAATGGAATGACTTCCATAGGATTTGATTATTCCTTCTCTTAAAATAACCTTTCCAGTTCTGCTTCCATCTCTTTCAACTGTGCATTCTGCTCCATAATCAACCTGAGCATCTCATCATTTTCCCCTTCTGTCTCAGCTATCTCCTTTACCTGTGCATCTTCCGTTGGTGGTAGTTTCGACTGTTTCCTCAAATATTCTATATTGGCATTATTCTTTTTAAGCATCTCCTCAACTGCTTTCACATTTGAGGGGTCATACCCGATCTTGAGGACCAATTCTTCCAACGTCTTAATTCTGTTATCCTTTGCAAAGGATGATATCTTATCTAATTTCTACTGTGTCTGGACATTGCTCAAAGATACCTCTAATTTAGTGGCCGTGGTAGAAGCATTTGCCAACATGGAGAAAATCATTTCCCCAGATTGCCTGTGCAGATCCATTTGATCAGCAGGATGCACATCCTTAGTATGAAACTTGAATGTTGCCCTTTTGTAATCAGTGATTGCTTTGGGGTTTGGCACCTGTGCCTGCAGAAACACCATGTGCATTCTACCCTTTTCTGTATCAAATTCATACAACAGTCTGTGTTGTGCTGTTGATGTCTTCTTCCAAAAATGAGCATAAGTACTATTGGCCAGTGTCTGATTTTTCTTTTTGATCAGGCCATACTTCTAAAAAACACTCAATTTTGGTCCTACTTTACTCGGCTGGTCGACTAGTGGAGTACTCATGGGATTCTTAGACACAATGTTAGACATGATTTGCTTGTTGCTTGTGCTCAGAAGTGATCGATCATCTTTCATAGTTACAGTGGATTGGATTTCCTTTTTACTAGCCGTGTTAGGTGTAAGACTGGTTGTTGGCCTTTTGGTGTGTAATTGGAAATCTTCAGTCGAGACTTCAGTGATGGAAGGTGAAGTATCCTTCCTGGGTATTTTCTCGTTGGGAATATATGGTGTAGTAGTCTGTGAGACAATGACCGAAGGGTCCTACTGTTCTATCTCGACCAGAGTGTTTGGCTCCCATTCTGTTTGATTCGCGAACTTCTCTATTTCATGCTTGGGTGTATGAACATATGGGACATTTTTATTTTAAATCCTCATCTTAGAAATTATCCCACACAGATCATAGTGCCATATGAAAATAACAAAAAACTTCATTTCTTTCAATAGTCTGTCTGCTTCCTCTCTGGCACCTTGGCTATTGCAGATGAAAGACCCTATTTGCCCTTTAATTCTAAGCTACTATTTCTTTTTCAGAGACACAAAATGTATGTCATCGAAGTTAATGATTTTCCTTATGTACTCCAGGGAAAATATCCTCACGGGAATATACTTGGTAAGTTTGTATGGAGCTAACTCGCATCCATATACTCTGATCTCAGTGTGGTTTTGGTAAAGATACCAGTCTCCAGTTTATGCAAGGTCCGAGAGGTGTAAGATCCTCTGAATTTCTTCGTTTAATCTTGGTTCAGGTTTTCCACTGAGCATGCTTACCACCGGGTGATAAAACTGCTCAATAAATTGTTTGAAACTGAACTCTGTTGAATTTTTTCTGAGTAGTGAAGTCCAAGTTGTTACCTCCTGCGGTCTCCCATCCTTGTCCATTTTCTGCATTGAAAAGGAGAACCTGTCCGCTTGAAAGAAAGTGAACATGTAGGCTAGTATTGAGGAATAATGGAACATGCCTTCTGAGGGGAAATTTGAGAACTGCTTGTGAATACTGTCCACCAGGAAAGTGTTGTAGTCGAACTGAGTGGTGGGTCTTTCTTCTGTGGAGAAAATGGACAGAAAAACCGTTATGGGTTCATCCACCCATTTGTCAGAAAAATAACCAAGAAGAGCACAGAGCGATGAAATAACTTGGTTTCCATTCTCTGAGAACAGGGAGGAAGGGTACAGGGGATTTGTTTTGGGGAGATAAGAGGCCTGAGGGAGGAAAATCTCAAAACTCTGGGCTCTCTGAGGGAATGATAGTTTCTGGTATAGCTCCGTGATGACTTCGAGATTGAAAGGGGAGACAGATTCAGTTCTTGGTATCCGCATCATATGATCAATGGCCTCTAGTGTGATGAAGAACAAAGTTTCTCCTGATGAATATACTATGTCTCTCTAGTCGGGGAGGTAATGAACCTAGCACTTGAGGGAGAATTCAGGGAAATGGTGAACCTGGGGGAAAAGATACAGAGGAAGGTTCGACTCCCAGAGCCCAATTTCATCGCTCTGATCTAAGAAAGTTTCTTTGATCCATGACTGCAAATCTGCGAAGTCAAATTCACACCTGGTGTCTACGATTAAATGATCTTTGTCGACCAAATGGATCATGTCGATATCAACAGGAGGCGAAAGGAAAGTATTTTCCTTGGCATCCGCTTTCTTGGATTTTGGCGCCATCACTTGTGAAAATACCTACAATTCAAACAAAACATTAGTGGGGATGACTCTGGTTTTGGACGACTGACTGGAACGGAGGTAAGACAACGATAATATCTCTTGTGTGAGGACAAAGTAAGCAATGGGAGAATGAATGGAAAGAGTGTTTTTGAGAAAACGGATACCCGTTGGGCACAGGGGACAGATCAACAAGCTAACGGATAAGTTAGCCAGTAATAAATGGACAATGGGTCTTTTGGAGCATGAGATGGGAGGTAACAATGAATGATGAATACGACCAGGTGATGTGGTGGGTGTTGATTGGGAAGTGACCATGGTGAAGGGACTTGTAACGGGTGAACAAGGGGAATGGACCGACAGAGTAATGAGACATGACCTTTAGGGGAAAAAGTGGAGAATGATGTCATGGGGTGACAAGGGGTATGTTAGAAAGTGGTAAGTGGTACGTGGAAAGAGTACGGAGCAATGGATTCCTACAACATAGAGGAGTGGACCCGCCAAAAAAACACTCCATTCCGGACCCCCCCCTCATCGTTAAAGGTAGACCGGTTAGGGGGTTCTGAAAAATACATCAGCCATCCATCGATGTGCCTTCCGCTATACCATAGATCTTAGAGCGATGTTTAAGCAAGGGATGATTTTAAGAATGGAAATTTATTTTAAAATGTAGAAACCTTCGCGAATCTTACTAATCCTTTATATGTAAACTATAAATGTTTGGCGATATTTTTGTAAAAATATTCAAATTTCTAAGGAATTTATATAATTTTATAAACTTTTGGCGATTTTTGAGGTAAAATAATTTTATACTATAGAATTTGGGCGAATCATTTTTAAAATAGTGAATCTCGTTTTTGGACAAACCATGGAAAATTAGCCCATGAGCGAAATTTAGCCCCTAAAATCATCCCTGGTTTAAACAACATTCCATACCTCCCCCGCATCATTAAAAGCATAACAGTCGGGGGGGGTCCGGAATTCAATCTCAACCGTGGATCTAGGCACCGATGCCTCAGTCGTTCAGATGCGCGCCTTCGTTATACATGATTCCAGACCCACCCCCTTACCGTTAAAGTTAGAACAGTCGGGGTGTCCAGAAAAACTTATCAACCGTAGATCTCAGTGCCATCACCTCAGCCATTCATCTGTGCGTTGTCTTTAAACTGTGAGCGCAAACTCATTTTTTTCTTTGAAAACTTCGGATAAGCACTTTAAGTGGGTTTGTCCAAACTTTCCCTGTTTTTATCACCATGGGGTTAGACATTCAACTTTCAAACATCAAAGATAGGGTTCAACATCAATCGTCATGCCTGTTTTATTGAGATAAAGAAAACTACCCTATGCTCTAACCTAATTACCTATGACATTTAGCTCAGATTAAACTGTTGGAATAAGCAATTACTCTATCCTTGGTTTATTTGACCAAGATTAGGCAGTTTGGTCAAATTTATTCACTAGCTATCCTAATTTGCTTGGCTAAGATTAAACAGTTTAGCCAAGCTTATTCACTACTCCTATCAACATCAATTTAAAAGGACTTGTCCATGTTTAAATTGTATGAACCAAGTCATTGTTATTGCATGGGGCTCTATCCAATTTCTTTTATGCCCTCTTTTACTCTTTCTCTTTCTTTTTCTTTTTCTTTCTTTTCTTTTTTCTCAAATTATTTGCAGAATGAAAAATCATTTGGCAACCAAAACAATGAAAGGATAAAATTTTCAGTCATCAATTGATCCTATAAATTATAGGGTTATAACAACATCTCCACCTGGGGATGGTACTCTCCTTGTGAACTGCCAAGAATCTTGTTTTCTGATGTTATGAAAAAAATTCTCCACAATTTCCTTTGTTGTTTGATTTGTTTTATTTTTGAAAGTTTGATGACAATTTCCAGTGGCTTAGGGCCTTCTCTGCGAGCTTCAACCATCTGATCAAATTTATTCACTCCAAAACTTGTAAGCAAAATAAAATGATTTGTACAATGGAAAGGTGTGACTGAAGGTCCCTACTGAGGAGGTGAATAGTGCTTCAACATTCTGCCATTCAGAGGTCCTCCTGGTAGATTGGTCCCATCGTTGTTGTTGAGTAGGAAAGAATTATTTCCTATGAATGCGTGAATTATGTAAGGTCCCTTCCATAAACTGTTGAATTTTCCATGCTTCCCCTTATCTTCATTTCGGGCATCCCATCTTAGAACCAGGTCACCTAGCTCAAAGTCATATTCTTTAGTTCTTTTATCAAAGATCCTTTTAATGCTCTTCTGGACAACCTGAGTTTTGTTGTATACTTTTTCTCTGGTCTGCTGCAAGTGGATCATTTGATTTATCCTTCTTTGGGAGTCGTTCGGCTCGAATTGCATCTCTTGCAACATTTTCATGACATGAATCCCTAAGGAGGTAGGAAAAACTGCTTCAGTGCCATAGACCAATTGATATGGAGACGTACCAATTGACCTCTTGGTGGTCAGTCTGTCAGCCCACAGTGCGAAAACCATCTTGTTATGCCATGACTTTTTGTTTTCTTGCAACGTATTATTAGTAATGTTCACCAGGGTTTTATTGGATGACTCTGCTAGCCCATTTCCCTGAGGGTAATAAGTTGTGGAATGTCCCAAAACGATATGATATTGGTTGCAAAAATTTATGAGCTTCTTGGATCGGAAAGCAACTGTATTGTCAGTTATAATTTGTCTTGGACACCCAAAACGATATAAGATATTATTTTCTAAAAATTTAATAATGATAGAATCAATAGCTTGCCTGCTTGGTACAACTTCGATCCATTTTGTGAAATAGTCCGTAGTAGTCAGAATCCACCTGTGTTGGCCCAAAGAGGGAGGATGTATTTCTTCGATAAAGTCTAATATCCATTGATGGAAAGGAGCTTCAACAAATATTGGTTTCATGGGAAAAGGGAGGAGCTTCTTTTTAACCTCGAACACCTAACATTTATGACACGAAGTCACCTTCTGATACACATCACCAAATAGTGTAGGCCAATAGAACCCAGCTCTGAGAATTTTATTAGCTATGGTCTTCTAGCTCAGGTGACCACCATAGTCTCCTGCATGAAAATCCTGCAATACTTTGTCAACTTCATCCTTTAACAGAAAATTCAACAAAATACCTCCAGGATCCTTCTAATAAATATTGCCTTCTAGAATGCAAAATTTTAATGCTTTCAATTTCAAAAATCTAGCTTTAGTTTTGGTTAGACTAGGGGGAGCTTGTAAGTTATGAAAAATAAATATCAGGTCTGTGTACCATGGAGAGTTCAGAAATACCCCTTTCACGCTTGGAGTCGCCTACTCTCCATGTTCATCTACTACAACTAAGAAATTAATATCAAGAGCATGGAAATTGGATTCAACCATTAACTTTGCTAGACCTTGACCTTTAATTAGTTTAGTAGGCTTAATCTCTATGTCATACTCTAGAATGATAGCAATCCATTTTCCTCTTCTTCCATCTGGATTGTCCTGGGTTAAAATATCCTTCACTACTGCGTTTGGAACATATGCGATGGTGTGGGAATGGAGAATATATACTCTAAAATCCTTTATGGCTTTTACCAGGGAAAAAGCTTGTTTCTCCATTATTTTATAATTCAAAGTAGCATCTCTTAAAGATTTACTAAAAAAGGCTATGGGTTGTTCATACCCTTTGTTGTTTTTTTGTAGTAATATTGTTGCAATGGTATGTTCAGAAGAGAAATACAAAAGGTAAAGATCCTTGGTGAAGTCAGGACTGATCAAGACTAGAGCCTGTGTGAGTCCATGTTTAACTTGTTCAAAAGACTGCTTGGATTCAGAGTCCCATTTTATTTTTGTGTCCTTTTTTAACATGTTGGTGATGTTCCTGAGAAGCTCAGCCAAGTTAGGTATGAATCTTCTTAGAAAGTTTATTTTTCCAATGAAAGATTGTAACTCTTTGATATTCCTTGGGTGTTCCAGTTTCTAAATGGCTTGTATTCTACTGGGGTCTATTTTAATTCCGTCCTTAGAGATTATGTGCCCCAACATATTGCCTTCCTCTAATCCGAAAAGGATTTTCTTAGGATTCATAGAAATCCCAAACTTTCTTCATTTCTCAAACACTCGTCTGAGATGTCGTAAGTTTCCATCATTGGATTGGGAATAAACAGTTACGTCATCCAAATAAATGACAATAAATCTGCCAAGTTCTTCCACAAAAGCGATGTCCATCGCTCTTTGGAAAGTGGCCCCAACGTTCATCAACCCGAGAGGCATTTTCACGTACATGAAGGTACCCCAAGGTGTTGTGAAGGATGTTTTCTCTTGGTCATCTGGGTGAACGAGAAATTGGTTATATCCTGAGAAACCATCTAGTAAGGAGATTTTGCTGGATCCAACTACCTTTTGTAATATGTGGTCCATTTTTGGCAATGGGTAGTTGTCTTTTAGGGAAACCTTGTTCAGGTTTCAGAAATCAATGCAAAGCCCGATTTCCCCAGTTTTTTTTCGGGTTGGGACCAGATTTGAAACCCATTTGGAAAATCATAAGGGGACTATGATTTTAGCATCATACATCTTTTTCTATCAAGGGAAGTATATTGGGATTGATTCTCCTAAGTTTCTGTCTGAAAGGTTTTTGGTCTTCTTTTATCGGGATCCTATGTTATATGATGCTCATGTCATAATATTTTAAATCTTCATATCCCCAAGCAAACACATCCGCATATTCCTTGAAAAGTTCAATGTATTTGAGTTTCTTCTCAGGAGGTAAGGATTTGGAAAGTTTTACTAGCCTGGGTTTCTCTTCTGTCCCTATGTTACAGTCTTCAACGTCTTTCCCACTGGCTTCAATTTTAGGTTTTTTAGCTACATCATTAAAATCAAATAAGTCTTCTAACAAAAGTAAACCCCTAGGTAAAACATTACTCTTTAAATGCAAAACATCAAAATCTATCTCATCTTCACATAACTCTCCTAAATCTATTTTATTTACACTATCACTTCCAAAAATATATTTATTCACATTTTCATCATCATTTTCTAAGTCTATGTTTGTACACTCGAAATCATTTTTACATTGTAGAAAATATTCAATTTGATCATCGTTCCCAAATACCTTCCAGTATATGATGTTGTCCAGGACAATCGGTCTGCACTTCACCTCCACCATGTATGGGCGAGTGGAATGAAAAGGCATATTGCATGTAGCTGTTGACGTAGCTAACCCATCTGCTAAAATGTTCTGTCCCCTAGGCATCACCTGCAAATCAACTTCAGTGAAACATTGAAGGGCATCCAAAACAACGTTTCTTTAAGCTCCGAGCCTGGGATGTTTTGCTGCATACTCACCTTTAATTTGTTTGATAATTAATTCATAATCACCTCTTACCATGATTTGTTTGGCACCAACCTTCTTTAGTAGTTTCAGGCCGAGCATCAAATTTCGTACTCGGATATGTTGTTAGTGCATTGAAAATTCAGTTTGTAAGAATGGTTTTCCGAATACCTAGATTTGTGATTGTGCAACAAAACTCCTTCTCCAGCTCCTTCTTTGCTTACAACTCCATCAAATTCCATGCTCCAAAAATCTGCTGGCAATTTTTCACTTATTACGAGTTTCTTCCCTTTTTCCTCACTGATTTCTTGGCCTTTGTTCGGGTCAAATGCATCTTCTTCCAGTTGAGCGATTTGTTCTCCCATATCATCGTCATTATACAGGATGAAGGAATCTAGATCAAAGTGAGAAGAGTACAGGGGATAGTTATGGGGATTTTCCTTGCTGCTGACCATATATTTCATCAGTGTCTCTCTATACAGTCTTCTTTGTTGTCCGAATACTGGGATGGTGGAATATGACATATCCAATTGCAAAGTTCCTTTCAACTTGGCCCCCCAATACCTGGACAAAAACATACCATATTTCGGGGCAATGTCCGTGACCACAACATCCATAACCATGATTTTTTCTGGAATCTGAACTAGGGTGATGCATAAGTTCTTGATCAACCCGATACATCTGACTTTGTTGTAGTCAAAAGACTGTAAATCCTTTTAAGGTCTGGTGACCTTGAGTCCTAGTTTTTCCATCACTGCTTTAGGCATCAGGTTATGGGAAGCACCCGAATCTAACATAACATTGTGCAGAATCGGTCGAGTATATTAAGGTTGATGTAAAAAGGAGAGACAACACCAGTGTCAGTTTGACCATCAACTTCAGGGCCGAAAAGAAGTTTAGGTTGATCATCGGTAAGATTTACTGTGTCTGAATGATTCACGTGTCCTATGGTCAAGGCATTCATGCCTATATTAGGCTCAATGCTCAACGCTTTGATCACCTGCAATCGGTAAGCGTTCTTACTCATCAACTCAGAAATGGGAATGGTAATTTTCACTTTGGATAATTCCCCTTCGAGATTGAAAGGAGTAGGTGCTCTGCTTTGGCTCAGCAATTATGATCTGTCCACCATAGTTTTCTGAGCAGAAGTACTTGGTCGATTGGTTGATGAAACCTCAATCTGCGTTGATATTTGTAAAATGGTAAGGTTTCTTTTTGTTGGAGTTTAAGCATTACCTTTCTCGGGAATCTTCTTGGTAGAAGGCTCAGTAGATTTCTTGGTTTCAATTGTTTTCTTCGTTTTGGTTACCTTTTTGGGGGAATTTTCATCTGTCTTTTTACTTCGCAGATTGTACTGCCTGTGTACCTCCATAATGGCATTTTCAAATGCCTGTTGTTCAGTCTCTTTGGCTTCCTCACACAACTCTTTTTGAGAAAGAAGGAAACGTTCTTTCTCTTCCTGAGTAAGGAAAGTGGATTTGTTATCGTTAATGCCCATGAGGTTTATGTGTGTGTCCTCTAATTCTTCAATTACCTCTTCACCTTCATCGGCATAATTTTCCTGCAGGGGTGGTTTCATCTGTTGGTCAGATCCTCTCTGTTCTCTTTGATCCCTAGGACCTCTCTGCTTGATTTGAGGAGGATTTCTTCTGAAGTTAGGATTCTAAATTTGTGGAGCCGTTTGGTTTTCTCTAGGAGGATTTCTTTCGGCTACAGTAAGTCTCTCCATCATCCTTTCCATTTCTCTAGCTAAGGAATCTAGTTTGGCGTCAGAAGAAGATGTGGAAGGTTCCTCTTTAATCGTGACTCTCCTCTTCATCCTCTACCATGCCCTTTTAGCCAGAAGGTTGGCCTCTACACTTATTGTGCTTTTCTGCATGTCCTCCAGGGTGGTGGATTTTCTTTCCCTTAATTTATACGACATATTAGTGTCGAACCCATCAGGTAATTTTATCAGTGCCAAACCTTATGGGGTTTTAATATCAGCTGGAATCACATTGTACAGATTGTTGAAATAGATGCAGTAGTCTTGTACTGTCTCTCCTTGATTCCTTCTGATGTTTTCATATTCTGACAAGATCTAGAGAGGGTTTTTCTTTACCTCCCATCTGTCCATAAAACTTCTTTGAAATGTTGTAAGGTCGACCATTGAAGCAACACGTAAGCCTTTGTACCATTTCTTAATGTCCCCATTCAGACTCTGCGCAAAAAGTCTCATTTGAACGTCATATTCATCCACTTCCTGCAAGTCAAAATAGTCATTCATTTTATCAACGTGTTGTTGTGCGTTCAAAGGCCTTGTACCATCGAACTGTGGGAGTCTCATTTGATAGTCCTGGGGCATTTCGTGTAAAGGTGCAGCCAACACCAAGGGAGCATATCTGGCCACCATGATAGGTGGAGGGGGTGGGACAACAACCTGAATGATAGGTGGGGCGGTGGAAGAAAATGAGAAGGATGAGGGACTAGCTGGCATAGAGTGAGCGGTTTGAGGTTTTGAAGAGGGAGATAGTATTTCAGGGGTCCAGGGTTGCAGGATGGTTGGATCTAAAATGGTTTCAGTCACAAAGCTATCAGATTTCGATCTAAACATGCTTTGTTCAAAAATGGTGTCAAAGTCAAGATCTTGAAGGGAAACAAGTTCCTCTAGAAGAGAAGGGGACCCGTGAAGGGGACTATGACTCCCTGAACCTTCTGCAATGGTCTTCTTTTTGAGTAATTGTTCTGGATTATCAGTTGCTATCACAGGTTCCAGGTCTGGGTGGGATCGAGTATAAGCTCTTTTAGGAGCCATATTTTTAATTTTTATATATTTTTATTTTTATGAATCCAAAATTACTATGCACAAGCACTTAACAACCTCTTAACATTATTTCTTTCTCAGATTTATAATTTTTTCAGAAACAAAATTTTCTTCTAAGGAAAAAGAAACCATGAGGTTGAATGTTTGTTTCATCTTCCCCAGTATGGTCGCGACTATGTTAGCGCTCTGTAAATTCCCATAGGTTGTCAGAGTAGAAGAAATTTACAAGAGGTAACTTTATCCAACCACTTCGAAACTGGAATCTAGCCCTACCAATTTCAGAGAGGGATCTAAAAAGGGTTTTACGCCTCCATTGGGCTATGGGGTCTGTATTATAAAGATAGATATCTAAACAGAAACTAAAAGATTCTTTTCACAGGGCAAGATAATGCATTCATTGGATTCTTTAGCAGTAAAGTGATGAATATCAAAAAATATGAGAATATCAATTAAAGTAAAGAAGCATTTAAGAATTTCTTCACTGTAATATCAGAAAGATAAACATTAAGATCTTTCAAAGACGGAAACAGGGTATACAAAGATAAATCCTGCAACATGCGCTACTTTAAAAGATTAGATTAGAAAACAATATGAAAACTGAGGGACAAAAACATTTAACATAGAAAAGAAAACATCACCAATGAATAACACGCTAGAATCCTGTGAAACGTCCCTTTGTATTACTGGAAGATCTCTTGATAAAAATTATAGTCTTTCTAGCTTATAGGGTGTAAAATATCAACCCCCAGTACTTCAAAGTTTGAAGTATTTATAATCAAAAATTACATACGATCCTATCATTAAAGATCAGGACGTGGCAAATTCTAAATTTAGCTAACTAACTCAACAAGATACAAAAATTTAGGAACTGTTTGATGATGTGTTGAAATCTTCATGCTGATTTCTGGGGTAAACTGTTGGTGAGTCCTCTAAATGACCTCGTCTGATTGGATAGCTGACTGGGCTTGGAAACGTCATCTCCTACTCGATCAGATTGAAAAAATCTTCCCATCAAAGGTTACTAGGAACGCTGACTTTGAACAATCTTCAATATACTTCATCCATCTCTGTATACTTGGAAAAATTTGGCTTGACGATGAAAATGTATTGGATCTCGTGCTGTATATTGATGTCTAACTGGAAATCCTCTAAGAACGCCTTGCCTGTGATAATGCCCTGTATACCCATGAATTTCGAACTATCTTTAGCCACGGTGGCTAGTTTCTTTTTATAATCATAAAGTGTCATTAACTTGTCATTTATGACCCTTAAGCTAGGGAGGCCTTTCTTCTGCAGAGCTTCAATTTTGCTGAAAAGTATTTTCACTCCTATGTCCATAGTTTGGACTTTTTCCTCCAGTTGTAGCATCAATCCTCTTTTGGTTAGGACCCTCTTGACCTTGAGGATGGTTTCTGTCCTATCTACAATTTTCAAATCCTCTAACTCTTCTCTGGTTTTTGAATTTAGGAATTTAATGATCTCAGTGGCTTCTGTGGGCATCTCTCCCAATTCTTCTCTTATTTTCTCAATCATCTACTTGCTTCTTTGCACCAGTTCGTTTTGCTTGAACATGATTTGTACCATAGACCATATTTCATTTATGGATTTGGTGATATCCATCTAGACATTTTCCTTGACCTCGACTAGTGTTTTGCCTCCCATTGTTTTCTTTTGAAGCTGTTGCAATTCCTGTTTGAGCTTGTCTGATGTTTGTTTCTCCTTGGAGTAACTGGTTTGGTAAGAAGACTTGAGTTCCCGAAGGTTCTCAACCTCCGTTTTAAGTCTGATAATCTCTGTCTCTTGCAAATTCATCTCTTCCATGGATTTTTCTAGTTCTACTGCCTTCTCCAGAGCTGTCAGTGGAGTTGTTGAGGGGGTTTCTGCTGAGGGGATTCCCACTATGGATGTTGTTCTTACTCCTGTGAGTGGAATTGCACTCAATGGAATGAATTCCATAGGCTTTGATTGTTCCTTCTCTTTCTTTAACCTTTCCAGTTCTTCTTCCATCTCTTTCAACTGTGCATTCTGATCCATAATCAACCTGAGCATCTCATCCTTTTCCCCTTTTGTCTCAGCTATCTCCTTTGTCTGTGCATCTTCCTTTGGTGGAAGTTTCAACTGTTTCCTCAGAGATGCTATATCGACATTTTTATTTTTAAGCATCTCCTCAACTGCTTTCACATTTGAGGGGTCATACTTGATCTTGAGGACCAATTCTTCCAACGTATTAATTATGTTATCCTTTGCAAAGGATGATATCTTTTCTAATTTCTGTTGTGTCTGGACATTGCTTAGAGATACCTGTAATTTAGTGGCTGTGGTAGAAGCATTTGCCAACGTGGAGAAAATCATTTCCCCAGTTTGCCTGTGCAGATCCATTTGATCAGCAGGATGCACATCCCTAGTATGAAACTCGAATGTTTCCCTTTTGTAATCAGTGATTGCTTTGGGGCCTGGCACCTGTGCCTGCAGAAACGCCATGTGCACTCTACCCTTTTCTGTATCGAATGTAGACAATAGTCTGTGTTGTGCCTTTGATGTCTACTTCCAAAACCGACCATAAGTACTGTTGGTCAGTGTCTGATTTTTCTTTTTGATCAGGTCATACTTCTAAAAAAACACTCAATTTTGGTCCTACTTTACTCGGCTGGTCGACTAGTGGAGTACTTGTGGGATTCTTAGGCACAACAGTAGACATGATTTGCTTGCTTCTTGTGCTCAGAAGTGACTGATCATATTTCATATGTGCAGTGGATTGGATTTCCTTTTCACCAGCCGTGTCAAGTGTAAGACTGTTTTTTGGCCTTTTGGTGTGTAATTGGAAATCTTCAGCTGAAACTTCAGTGATGGAAGGTGAAGTATCCTTCCTGGGTATTTTCCCCTTGGGAACCTATGGTGTAGTAGTCTGTGAGACGATGAACGAAGGGTCCTGTTGTTCTATCTCGACCAGAGTGTTCGACTCCCATTCTGTTTGATTCACGAACTTCTCTATCTCAGGCTTGGGTGTATGAACATATGGGACATTTTTATTTTTAATACTCATCTCAGAAATTATCCCGCACGAATCATAGTGCCATATGAAACTAACAAAAAACATCATTTCTTTCAACAGTCCGTCTACTTCCTCCCCCGCACCTCGGCTATTGCAGATGAAATACCCTATTTCCCCTTTAATTCTAATTTGTTGTTTCTTTTTCAGAGACATAAAATGTATGTCATCGGAGTTAATCATTTTCCTTATGTACTCCAGGGAAAATATCCTCATGGGAAGATACTTGGGCAGTTTTTATGGAGCTAACTCGCATCCATATATTCCGATCTCAGATTGGTTTTGGTAAAGATACCAGTCTGCAGTTTTTGCAAGGTCCGAGCGGTGTAAGATCCTTTGAATTTCCTCGTTTATTCTTGGTTCAGGTCTTCCACTGAGCATGCTTACCACCGGGTGATAAAACTGCTCAATAAATTATTTGAAAATGAAATCTATTGAATTTTATCTGAGTAGTGAAGTCCAAGCTGTTACCACCCGCGGTCTCCTGTCCTTGTCCATTTTATGCATTGAAAAGGAGAACCTGTCCGCTTGAAAGAAAGTGAACATGTAGGCCAGTATTGAGGAATACTGGAACATGCCTTCTGAGGAAAAATTTGATAACTTCTCGTGAATACTGTCTGCCAGGAAAGTGTTGTAGTCGAACTGAGTGGTGGGTCTCTCTTCTGTGGAGAAAATGGATAGAAAACCCAATATGGGTCCATCCACCCATTTGTCGAAAAAATAACCAAGCAGATCACAGAGAGATGAAATGACTTGGTTTCACTTCTCTAAGAACAAGGAGGAAGGGTATGGGGGATTTGTTTTGGGGAGATGAGTGGCCTGAGGGATGAAAAGCTCAAAAATATGGGCTCTCTAAGGGAATGATAGTTTCTAGTATAGCTCCGTGATGACTTCGAGATTGAAAGGGGAGACGGATTTGGTTCTTGGTATCTGCTAACTGTCTTATAAAGGGTTCAGAAAAGATAACTGTCTTATCTTATGAGATAAGATTAAATCTCTACAATCATCTACTGATTACAAAAATAGAGGGGGAATATAACCACCCCATATCACACTAAATCTCTAAAAATTAAAGAGTTTGTTCCTCTTTACACAAAAATAAGCCATGGAGATGGCTAATAAGCCCATAAATTCTTCATATCATTTGATCACCATAAACTGCTAGATATCCTGAAAGAAAAATATGAAATAAAGAAACTCAGATATACATTTAACCAATATTTTCCAAATTTCAAATAAGAACAGACTGGCTACATAATCTCCCAATTTTGTAGCTAGTCTTATTTTAGCAACAAAATCTAATTTATTCTATGAACAAGAATGTAACACTATTTTAAGATAAAAAACAAATCCTTACCTTTAACTGGAAAATCAAATCGATTCACATGATCTTAGAATTGATCACTACTATTACACTCTCGGCGTTTTTTACTATGATGTTCCCTGTTGTTTTCAGACGTTTTCCTTGTCTCTGAACAATGGACTTGAGCCTACGATTTTCATTTGTTAGGGGGTCGACCTGTTCGGTAAGGATTTTGATCTGTGATTGCAAAATGGGTATGTCTATATAATATTTGTCAATCCAGAACAGACAAGTTTCACATTGTGAATCTGTGACGGCCGTTTGAGAAAACCCATGGTTGAGTGCCAGACTGTGTGCACTGTTGCCTTTAGGTTTGTTATCAAACTTGATACCTAGAAATCCTTGACTCTGCTTCAAGAAAGGCAACAAATTATCCATGAAATTGTAAGCCTGGCTGTGATCTGCTTGGAAGGAAGGAGGGTCTTCTTTAGCCAAGAATCTGTCGATCTCCAAGTCTGATCTCTCATGGATCTCAATCATTTTGATCAAGCTCGCATGAGGGGTTGATTTATTTCGTAGTTTCCTTGAGATCAACCTACCTACCCTTTTATTTTTAAAACCTAAATCGATATCACCTTTAGATGGATTACCCACAGGTTTGTTTGCGTTCTGAGCAAAGGCGTTAGGGTGTGAGTGTTGTTCATGGCTCTGCTCAACAACTTGTGGGTCGGGTATAGGCTTACCGAGGGTGGCCATAACACAGGCCTGTGTAGGTGAAGGGACTTCTCTGGCAGGGACTATGGTTTCCTCTATCATAGGTTTTTCAACCTCTACAACATTGGAGTCAATGAAACCGTTTCGGGTCAGGAAAGTGTTCCAGTCATCATTTTGTAACTTCAATTGATGTACCAATAGTATCTTAATCAAACCGTGGTGAAACAGGATTGAATCCAATTGTTTTCTCTTATACCTGTTTTCCATTTTATGCAGGCTTCTCCACAGGTAATAGGGCATATTTAATTGAAACCCAATGAAATTCATCAACAAACGTATATGATATAGAAAAAAAAAACCAAAACAACCTTCGCACATGACGAATTGTTTCAAGACTTCTAACAAACCATGCCACTGGGTTTTCAATAGGGACACATGCATACCTTTGTCACAACAATTGATTTTTCGAGATGTGAAGAAAAGGCTCCATGGAACCTCCTCGACCTTGGCGTTTTTGAACCACTTATGCCCACTCAAAGGAAGACATGTTTCTTGAACTAAAAAATCCTCTGTGACCTCAACCTGAATGTCTCCTACCTTGGCTCAGCATTCATCAAAAGAAAGGGAAAATTCCTAAGCGGTTCGCAAGTTAAATCCCTGGAATTTCTCAAGAAAAATAAGTCAGCCTTGACCCTTGAGATCCTCCCTTGCATCATCACATAGGAGCAAGTTATGAGAGCCATTGGGTTCAATCCTGATGACTGGGGCCATGGGGATACAAAATAATGATGATAAAACACAGTATGGAAGGTTTCTAGGAGAAGACCAAAACAACATTTAAGACCCAAAAGCTCATCAATACCCTAGCATGTATGGACATAGGTTCTTCAATACCAAATGAAAAATGTTATGTGAAATGAAATTCAGGAGTACATGTGAAACTCGAGATTTATCTCTAGGTGATGGGCTCATCATTGTCAGACTGCCACCTCCCACAGGGTGCAGGCCACAACCAAGTTCATTAAATTTTATGATTGCGCAACAAGGTGGGTTTGGTTTCTAAAGTTTAGGAGAGGAAAACTTTATAAACCAAAATGTAATGACAAGGATACACATGACCAAAAGCCACAACAAATATATCAAAGTTTAAATTATATGGACCCTTGGTGAATCACATAACAATCCATAAGCATACTTCACATTTGAGGAGTCAATAAAGAAGATGAGCTTGATAACAGGAAACAAAATATTTATTAACAAAAACTGTGGAGCCAACTACCTTCCATAAACTTTAAATAAAGCGGTAATCCAATCATAGGTCTTGATGCTTCATTTTAATGCTTTTATTCATGAATGAAGCATGAAAACGAAAACACTAGGAATAACCGAAAGATCACAATCGTAGTTTCAAAAACTGCTTTTAAAGAACAATAATTGTATGACCCCAGGTAGGCATCCACATAAATTATTATTTGATGCTTTAAAAAGTTAAAAATATGTAGGGCTGTCAATAGCTTGCAACACTTTTCTTCTATCCATCTATCTACATCGCAATGGTTGTAATGGTTCTAGGTATATTTTTGCTTTTTGAATGTAGCTCTAACTTTCGTTTATGTGTTTTTGGGTGCCTTTTCTTGATTATTTTGTTGCCCCCTTTAATGCCCAACTTTATTTCAATAAATTTCATGCTTGCTTCATTTATTCTTCTAACATTTCAATGTTGCAATTGCCTTAGGATATGGCCATGAAAACCTCCAAGGTACTTTGTACTAACCAATTTGGTATATACCCAAATAGGTGTTTGTTTTACAAAAATTGGATGTATATTATTGAATTCTTTGTTATTGTTTTTTAGTAATGCTTTGTTATTGCTTGTTAGTAATACTTCCATCTCAGATGTTTGTGAATTTCCTTCATGTACTTCATTTCCATGAACTATGAAATGATCATGTCAATTAGCTTTGCAATATTTTTTCCAATTAAATGCTTATATATTTTGAGATTTATGACTCATTTGTTTCATGTGAAGGCCTCAGTACTTTAAATTTTCATCAATGTCCATGGAAATGAACAACATTTTCCTACTCATAATGCAAATTTTATGAACCTCCTTGTTCAACAAAAGAAAAAAATGGATGTGCTCAAAGAATAATGTAGTATGATATGCAATCTAGTTCTTAATATGTGTAAGGACTCCCTATCGTTTTCTTCAAATAATTTAATATCCATCAATTTATCCCAAGGTGATCCCAAATAATAGGAGACTATCCATCAGTCCAAAGAAACTATGGAAGTGGACCAACAAACCTCTCCTCACTCCTTGGGAGGATGGGAGGAAGGCATCGACCAACATGTTTTTAATTAGAATGTATGTTTTTTAAAGTTGTTTGTATTCATTGCAAGGAAAAAACCTTGTAGCATAGGTTTTCGTGGAGGTTTTTAGTGTTACAATATTTCGAAAAAATTTCAAAAAATCCTCCGCCACAACTTATGCTATTTCGAGTAGAGGTTTTAGAAAATGTTTTAATAGATGTTCCATATAACTAAACTTTTTTGGGTGACTTGAGGTTGTAGCGAAGGTTTTTTTGTTGGTGCTTTTATTGGTAAACAAACACACCGATGTGTTCTTAAATAAAATGCATGGGTGTGCCCTCTCAAGTACAAAGCATCAATGCTCTTAAAACTATTACGAACCAGTTCCTTATTTCATGTTATATGAAACACTAGTGTTTTTAGTATTAGTGTACATAGTGGTACATGTTTTGAATGCAACAATGGTGTTTGTATAAATATTACGTACCGGGTCACATATTATATTTAAATCCCTGGTGTGTATATTATATTTAAAGCACCAGTCTGTATGCTATATTTAAAGCAATGGGTTGTATATTATATGTAAAGCACCAATGCACAGTTTTATCATATGCATCATATTGTTTTGAAATAATAAATATAATCAATTGTATGTTGTGTTGCTTAAAGTAATGGTGATTTTTCACAATTGTTAGCATTGATGTTTTCATTTAATTAATAGGCACCAGTGTGTATGGATGATAAAAATGAACAACCATCTATTTTATGTCATGTGTCGTTTAGTGAGTTCAAAAGAATATATATATATATATATATATATATATATATATATATATATATATATATATATATATATATATATATATATATATATATATATATATATATATAT
>WSFP011425582.1:0-22353 GCA_009831015.1 Picea engelmannii
AATATTCTTGGTAGAAGGCTCAAGAGCTTTCTTGGTTTCGATTGTTTTCTTCATTTTAGTTACCTTTTTGGGGGAATTTTCATCTTTCTTTTTACTTCACAGATTGTACTTCCTGTGTACCTCCATAATGGAATTTTTAAATGCCTGTTGTTTGGTCTCTTCGACTTCATCACTCAACTCTGTTTGAGAAAGAAGGAAAAGTTCTTTCTCTTCCTGAGTAACGAAAATGGCTTCGTTATCGTGAATGCCCATGAGGTTTTTGTGTGTGTCCTCTAATTCTTTAATTACCTCTTCACCTTCATCAGCATAATTTTCCTGTAGGGGTGGTTTGATTTGTTGATCAGGACCTCTCTATTCTCTTTGATCCCTAGGATCTCTCTACTTGATTTGAGGAGGATTTCTTCTGAAGTTAGGATTCCTAATTTGTGGAGCTGGTTGGTTTTCTCTAGGAGGATTTATTTCGGCTACAGTAAGTCTCTGCATCATCCTTTCCATTGCTCTAGCTAAGGAATCCAGTTTGGTGTCAGAAGAAGATGTGGAAGGTTCCTCTTTTATCGTGACTCTCCTCTCTGTCCTCTGCCGTGCCCTTTTAGACAGCAGGTTGGCCTCTACACTTATTGCTCTTTTTTGCATGTCCTCCAGGGTGGTCGATTTTCTTTCCCTTAATTGATACAACATATCAACATTGAAGCCATCATGGAATTTTATCAGTGCCAAACCTTGTGGGGGTTTAATATTGTCTAGAATTGCATTATACAAATGATTGAAGTGGATGCAGTAGTCTTGTACTGTCTCCCCTTGATTCCTTCTGATGTTTTTGTATTTCTGACAAGATCTGGAGAGGGTTTTTATTTACCTCCCATCTATCCAAAAAACATCTTTGAAATGTTGTAAGGTCAACCACTGAAGTAGGACGTAAGCCTTTGTACCATTTCTTGATGTCCCTAGTCAGACTTTGTGCAAAAATTCTCATTTGAACGTCAACTTCATCCACTTCCTGCAAGTCAAAATAGTCATTCATTTTATCAATGTGTTGTTGTGTGTTCAAAGGCCCTGTACCATCGAACTGTGGGAGTCTCATTTGATATTCCTAGGGAATGTTGTGTAAAGGTGTAGCCAACACCAAGGGAGCACATCTGGCTGCCATGATAGGTGGAGGGGGAGGGACAACAACCTGAATGATAGGTGGGGCGGTGGCAGAAAATGACGAGCATGAGGGACTAGCTGGCATAGAGTGAGAGGTTTGAGGTTTTGCATAGGGAGATAGTATTTCAGGGGTCCAGGGTTGCAGGATGGTTGGATTTAAAATGGTTTTAGTCACAAAGCTATCATATTTCGTTCTAAACAGGCTTTGTTCAAAAATGGTGTCAAAGTCAAGATCTTGAAGGGAAACAAGTTCCTCTGGAAGAGAAGGGGACCTGTGAAGGGGACTATGACTCCCTGAACCTTCTGCAATGGTCTTCTTTCTGAGTAGCTTTTCTGGATTATCATTTGCTATCGCAGGTTCCGGGTCTGGGTGGGATCGAGTATAAGCTCTTTTAGGAGCCAGATTTTTAATTTTTATATATTTTTATTTTTATGAATCCGAAATTACTATGTACAAGCACTTAACAACCTCTGAACATTATTTCTTTCTCAGATTTATAATTTTTTCAGAAACAAAATTTTCTTCTAGGGAAAAAGAAACCATGGGGTTGAATGTTTGTTTCGTCTTCCCCAATATGGTCACCACTATGTTAACGCTTTGTAAATTCCCAAAGGTTGTCATAGTAGAATAAATTTACAAGAGGTAACTTTATCCAACCACTTCGAAACTGGAATCTAGCCCTACCAGTTTCAAAGAGGGATCTCTCTGTATGATTTAGCTATGTTTTAACTTTGAGATATTAGGCTATTTAAACAAAATAATATTGAATGGTTTGTTGTTGTTTCTGTTAAGTTGGATGAAAAGGGTTTTACGCCTCCATTGGGCTATGGGGTCTGTATTATAAAGATAGAGATCTAAACATAAACTAAATGATACTTTTCACCGGGCACGATAATGCATTCATTGGATTATTTAGCAGTAAAGTGATGAATATCAGAAAAGACGAGAATATCAATTAAAGTAAAGAAGCATTTAAGAATTTCTTCACTGTAATATCAGAAAGATAAACATTAAGATCTTTCAAAGCCGGAAACAGGGTATACAAAGATAAATCCTGCAACATGCGCTACTTTAAAAGATTAGATTAGAAAACAATATGACAACTGCGAGAGAAAAAAAATTAACATAGAGAAGAAAACATCACCAATGAATAACACGCGAGAATCCTGTGAAAATTCCTTTTGTATTACTGGAAGATCTCTTGATAAAAATTATAGCCTTTCTAGCTTACAGGGTGTAAAAGATCAACCCCCGGTACTTCAAAGTTTGAAGTATTTATAATCAAAAATTACATATGATCTTGTCAATAAACATCAGGATGTGAAAAATTCTAAATTTAGCTAACTAACTCAACAAGATACAAAAATTTAGGAATTGTTTGATGATGTGTTGAAATATTCATGCTGATTT
This sequence comes from Picea engelmannii, assembly GCA_009831015.1. Taxonomy (NCBI): domain Eukaryota; kingdom Viridiplantae; phylum Streptophyta; class Pinopsida; order Pinales; family Pinaceae; genus Picea; species Picea engelmannii. The sequence continues at coordinate 2,558 of WSFP011425582.1, forward strand.
CTTGGGTAAACCATTGGTGAGTCATCTGCACGAACTTGTCTGATTGGATAGCTGACTGGGCTTGGACACCTCATCTCCTACTCGATCAGATTGCATAACTCTTCCCATCGAAGGTTACAGGGAACACTGACTTTGAGCAATCTTCGGTATACTTCATCCATCTTTGTATACTTGGAAAAAGTTAGCTTAACGATGAAAATGTACTGGATCTCATGTTGTATGTTGATGTCTGACTGGAAAGCCTCTAAGAACGCCTTGCTTGTGATACTTCCCTGTATTACTGAGAATTCTGAACTATCTTTAGCCACGGTGGCTAGTTTCTTTTTATAATCAGAAAGTGTCATTAACTTGTCATTTATGACCCTTAAGCCAGGGAGGCCTTTCTTCTGCAGAACTTCAATTTTGCTAAAAAATCTTTTCACTCCTATGTCCATAGTCTGGACTCTTTCCTCCAGTTGTAGCATCAATCCTCTTTTGGTCAAGACCCTCTTAACCTCGAGGATGGTTTATGTCCTATATTCAATTTTCAAATCCTCTAACGCTTCTCTGGTTTTTGAATTCAGGAATTTAATGATCTCAGTGTCTTCTGTGGGTATCTCTCCCAATTCTCCTCTTATTTTCTCAATCGCTTGCTTGCTTCTTTGCACCAGTTCGTTCTTCTCAAACATGATTCGTACCATAGGCCATCTTTCATTTATGGATTTTGTGATATCCATCCAGACATTTTCCTTGACCTCAACAAGTGTTTTGCCTACCACTGTTTGCTTTTGAAGCTGTTGCAATTCCTGTTTGATCTTGTATGATGTTTGTTTCTCCTTGGAGTAACTCGTTTGGTAAGAAGACTTGAGTTCTTGAAGGTTCTCAACCTCCTTTTTAAGTCTGTTAATCTCTGTCTCTTGCAAATTCATCTCTTCCATGGATTTTGCCAGTTCTATTGTCTTCTCTAGAGATGTCAATGGAGTTGCTGAGGGGATTCCCATTGTGGATGTTGTGCTTACTCCTGTGAGTGGAACTGTGCTCAATGGAATGACTTCCATAGGATTTGATTATTCCTTCTCTTAAAATAACCTTTCCAGTTCTGCTTCCATCTCTTTCAACTGTGCATTCTGCTCCATAATCAACCTGAGCATCTCATCATTTTCCCCTTCTGTCTCAGCTATCTCCTTTACCTGTGCATCTTCCGTTGGTGGTAGTTTCGACTGTTTCCTCAAATATTCTATATTGGCATTATTCTTTTTAAGCATCTCCTCAACTGCTTTCACATTTGAGGGGTCATACCCGATCTTGAGGACCAATTCTTCCAACGTCTTAATTCTGTTATCCTTTGCAAAGGATGATATCTTATCTAATTTCTACTGTGTCTGGACATTGCTCAAAGATACCTCTAATTTAGTGGCCGTGGTAGAAGCATTTGCCAACATGGAGAAAATCATTTCCCCAGATTGCCTGTGCAGATCCATTTGATCAGCAGGATGCACATCCTTAGTATGAAACTTGAATGTTGCCCTTTTGTAATCAGTGATTGCTTTGGGGTTTGGCACCTGTGCCTGCAGAAACACCATGTGCATTCTACCCTTTTCTGTATCAAATTCATACAACAGTCTGTGTTGTGCTGTTGATGTCTTCTTCCAAAAATGAGCATAAGTACTATTGGCCAGTGTCTGATTTTTCTTTTTGATCAGGCCATACTTCTAAAAAACACTCAATTTTGGTCCTACTTTACTCGGCTGGTCGACTAGTGGAGTACTCATGGGATTCTTAGACACAATGTTAGACATGATTTGCTTGTTGCTTGTGCTCAGAAGTGATCGATCATCTTTCATAGTTACAGTGGATTGGATTTCCTTTTTACTAGCCGTGTTAGGTGTAAGACTGGTTGTTGGCCTTTTGGTGTGTAATTGGAAATCTTCAGTCGAGACTTCAGTGATGGAAGGTGAAGTATCCTTCCTGGGTATTTTCTCGTTGGGAATATATGGTGTAGTAGTCTGTGAGACAATGACCGAAGGGTCCTACTGTTCTATCTCGACCAGAGTGTTTGGCTCCCATTCTGTTTGATTCGCGAACTTCTCTATTTCATGCTTGGGTGTATGAACATATGGGACATTTTTATTTTAAATCCTCATCTTAGAAATTATCCCACACAGATCATAGTGCCATATGAAAATAACAAAAAACTTCATTTCTTTCAATAGTCTGTCTGCTTCCTCTCTGGCACCTTGGCTATTGCAGATGAAAGACCCTATTTGCCCTTTAATTCTAAGCTACTATTTCTTTTTCAGAGACACAAAATGTATGTCATCGAAGTTAATGATTTTCCTTATGTACTCCAGGGAAAATATCCTCACGGGAATATACTTGGTAAGTTTGTATGGAGCTAACTCGCATCCATATACTCTGATCTCAGTGTGGTTTTGGTAAAGATACCAGTCTCCAGTTTATGCAAGGTCCGAGAGGTGTAAGATCCTCTGAATTTCTTCGTTTAATCTTGGTTCAGGTTTTCCACTGAGCATGCTTACCACCGGGTGATAAAACTGCTCAATAAATTGTTTGAAACTGAACTCTGTTGAATTTTTTCTGAGTAGTGAAGTCCAAGTTGTTACCTCCTGCGGTCTCCCATCCTTGTCCATTTTCTGCATTGAAAAGGAGAACCTGTCCGCTTGAAAGAAAGTGAACATGTAGGCTAGTATTGAGGAATAATGGAACATGCCTTCTGAGGGGAAATTTGAGAACTGCTTGTGAATACTGTCCACCAGGAAAGTGTTGTAGTCGAACTGAGTGGTGGGTCTTTCTTCTGTGGAGAAAATGGACAGAAAAACCGTTATGGGTTCATCCACCCATTTGTCAGAAAAATAACCAAGAAGAGCACAGAGCGATGAAATAACTTGGTTTCCATTCTCTGAGAACAGGGAGGAAGGGTACAGGGGATTTGTTTTGGGGAGATAAGAGGCCTGAGGGAGGAAAATCTCAAAACTCTGGGCTCTCTGAGGGAATGATAGTTTCTGGTATAGCTCCGTGATGACTTCGAGATTGAAAGGGGAGACAGATTCAGTTCTTGGTATCCGCATCATATGATCAATGGCCTCTAGTGTGATGAAGAACAAAGTTTCTCCTGATGAATATACTATGTCTCTCTAGTCGGGGAGGTAATGAACCTAGCACTTGAGGGAGAATTCAGGGAAATGGTGAACCTGGGGGAAAAGATACAGAGGAAGGTTCGACTCCCAGAGCCCAATTTCATCGCTCTGATCTAAGAAAGTTTCTTTGATCCATGACTGCAAATCTGCGAAGTCAAATTCACACCTGGTGTCTACGATTAAATGATCTTTGTCGACCAAATGGATCATGTCGATATCAACAGGAGGCGAAAGGAAAGTATTTTCCTTGGCATCCGCTTTCTTGGATTTTGGCGCCATCACTTGTGAAAATACCTACAATTCAAACAAAACATTAGTGGGGATGACTCTGGTTTTGGACGACTGACTGGAACGGAGGTAAGACAACGATAATATCTCTTGTGTGAGGACAAAGTAAGCAATGGGAGAATGAATGGAAAGAGTGTTTTTGAGAAAACGGATACCCGTTGGGCACAGGGGACAGATCAACAAGCTAACGGATAAGTTAGCCAGTAATAAATGGACAATGGGTCTTTTGGAGCATGAGATGGGAGGTAACAATGAATGATGAATACGACCAGGTGATGTGGTGGGTGTTGATTGGGAAGTGACCATGGTGAAGGGACTTGTAACGGGTGAACAAGGGGAATGGACCGACAGAGTAATGAGACATGACCTTTAGGGGAAAAAGTGGAGAATGATGTCATGGGGTGACAAGGGGTATGTTAGAAAGTGGTAAGTGGTACGTGGAAAGAGTACGGAGCAATGGATTCCTACAACATAGAGGAGTGGACCCGCCAAAAAAACACTCCATTCCGGACCCCCCCCTCATCGTTAAAGGTAGACCGGTTAGGGGGTTCTGAAAAATACATCAGCCATCCATCGATGTGCCTTCCGCTATACCATAGATCTTAGAGCGATGTTTAAGCAAGGGATGATTTTAAGAATGGAAATTTATTTTAAAATGTAGAAACCTTCGCGAATCTTACTAATCCTTTATATGTAAACTATAAATGTTTGGCGATATTTTTGTAAAAATATTCAAATTTCTAAGGAATTTATATAATTTTATAAACTTTTGGCGATTTTTGAGGTAAAATAATTTTATACTATAGAATTTGGGCGAATCATTTTTAAAATAGTGAATCTCGTTTTTGGACAAACCATGGAAAATTAGCCCATGAGCGAAATTTAGCCCCTAAAATCATCCCTGGTTTAAACAACATTCCATACCTCCCCCGCATCATTAAAAGCATAACAGTCGGGGGGGGTCCGGAATTCAATCTCAACCGTGGATCTAGGCACCGATGCCTCAGTCGTTCAGATGCGCGCCTTCGTTATACATGATTCCAGACCCACCCCCTTACCGTTAAAGTTAGAACAGTCGGGGTGTCCAGAAAAACTTATCAACCGTAGATCTCAGTGCCATCACCTCAGCCATTCATCTGTGCGTTGTCTTTAAACTGTGAGCGCAAACTCATTTTTTTCTTTGAAAACTTCGGATAAGCACTTTAAGTGGGTTTGTCCAAACTTTCCCTGTTTTTATCACCATGGGGTTAGACATTCAACTTTCAAACATCAAAGATAGGGTTCAACATCAATCGTCATGCCTGTTTTATTGAGATAAAGAAAACTACCCTATGCTCTAACCTAATTACCTATGACATTTAGCTCAGATTAAACTGTTGGAATAAGCAATTACTCTATCCTTGGTTTATTTGACCAAGATTAGGCAGTTTGGTCAAATTTATTCACTAGCTATCCTAATTTGCTTGGCTAAGATTAAACAGTTTAGCCAAGCTTATTCACTACTCCTATCAACATCAATTTAAAAGGACTTGTCCATGTTTAAATTGTATGAACCAAGTCATTGTTATTGCATGGGGCTCTATCCAATTTCTTTTATGCCCTCTTTTACTCTTTCTCTTTCTTTTTCTTTTTCTTTCTTTTCTTTTTTCTCAAATTATTTGCAGAATGAAAAATCATTTGGCAACCAAAACAATGAAAGGATAAAATTTTCAGTCATCAATTGATCCTATAAATTATAGGGTTATAACAACATCTCCACCTGGGGATGGTACTCTCCTTGTGAACTGCCAAGAATCTTGTTTTCTGATGTTATGAAAAAAATTCTCCACAATTTCCTTTGTTGTTTGATTTGTTTTATTTTTGAAAGTTTGATGACAATTTCCAGTGGCTTAGGGCCTTCTCTGCGAGCTTCAACCATCTGATCAAATTTATTCACTCCAAAACTTGTAAGCAAAATAAAATGATTTGTACAATGGAAAGGTGTGACTGAAGGTCCCTACTGAGGAGGTGAATAGTGCTTCAACATTCTGCCATTCAGAGGTCCTCCTGGTAGATTGGTCCCATCGTTGTTGTTGAGTAGGAAAGAATTATTTCCTATGAATGCGTGAATTATGTAAGGTCCCTTCCATAAACTGTTGAATTTTCCATGCTTCCCCTTATCTTCATTTCGGGCATCCCATCTTAGAACCAGGTCACCTAGCTCAAAGTCATATTCTTTAGTTCTTTTATCAAAGATCCTTTTAATGCTCTTCTGGACAACCTGAGTTTTGTTGTATACTTTTTCTCTGGTCTGCTGCAAGTGGATCATTTGATTTATCCTTCTTTGGGAGTCGTTCGGCTCGAATTGCATCTCTTGCAACATTTTCATGACATGAATCCCTAAGGAGGTAGGAAAAACTGCTTCAGTGCCATAGACCAATTGATATGGAGACGTACCAATTGACCTCTTGGTGGTCAGTCTGTCAGCCCACAGTGCGAAAACCATCTTGTTATGCCATGACTTTTTGTTTTCTTGCAACGTATTATTAGTAATGTTCACCAGGGTTTTATTGGATGACTCTGCTAGCCCATTTCCCTGAGGGTAATAAGTTGTGGAATGTCCCAAAACGATATGATATTGGTTGCAAAAATTTATGAGCTTCTTGGATCGGAAAGCAACTGTATTGTCAGTTATAATTTGTCTTGGACACCCAAAACGATATAAGATATTATTTTCTAAAAATTTAATAATGATAGAATCAATAGCTTGCCTGCTTGGTACAACTTCGATCCATTTTGTGAAATAGTCCGTAGTAGTCAGAATCCACCTGTGTTGGCCCAAAGAGGGAGGATGTATTTCTTCGATAAAGTCTAATATCCATTGATGGAAAGGAGCTTCAACAAATATTGGTTTCATGGGAAAAGGGAGGAGCTTCTTTTTAACCTCGAACACCTAACATTTATGACACGAAGTCACCTTCTGATACACATCACCAAATAGTGTAGGCCAATAGAACCCAGCTCTGAGAATTTTATTAGCTATGGTCTTCTAGCTCAGGTGACCACCATAGTCTCCTGCATGAAAATCCTGCAATACTTTGTCAACTTCATCCTTTAACAGAAAATTCAACAAAATACCTCCAGGATCCTTCTAATAAATATTGCCTTCTAGAATGCAAAATTTTAATGCTTTCAATTTCAAAAATCTAGCTTTAGTTTTGGTTAGACTAGGGGGAGCTTGTAAGTTATGAAAAATAAATATCAGGTCTGTGTACCATGGAGAGTTCAGAAATACCCCTTTCACGCTTGGAGTCGCCTACTCTCCATGTTCATCTACTACAACTAAGAAATTAATATCAAGAGCATGGAAATTGGATTCAACCATTAACTTTGCTAGACCTTGACCTTTAATTAGTTTAGTAGGCTTAATCTCTATGTCATACTCTAGAATGATAGCAATCCATTTTCCTCTTCTTCCATCTGGATTGTCCTGGGTTAAAATATCCTTCACTACTGCGTTTGGAACATATGCGATGGTGTGGGAATGGAGAATATATACTCTAAAATCCTTTATGGCTTTTACCAGGGAAAAAGCTTGTTTCTCCATTATTTTATAATTCAAAGTAGCATCTCTTAAAGATTTACTAAAAAAGGCTATGGGTTGTTCATACCCTTTGTTGTTTTTTTGTAGTAATATTGTTGCAATGGTATGTTCAGAAGAGAAATACAAAAGGTAAAGATCCTTGGTGAAGTCAGGACTGATCAAGACTAGAGCCTGTGTGAGTCCATGTTTAACTTGTTCAAAAGACTGCTTGGATTCAGAGTCCCATTTTATTTTTGTGTCCTTTTTTAACATGTTGGTGATGTTCCTGAGAAGCTCAGCCAAGTTAGGTATGAATCTTCTTAGAAAGTTTATTTTTCCAATGAAAGATTGTAACTCTTTGATATTCCTTGGGTGTTCCAGTTTCTAAATGGCTTGTATTCTACTGGGGTCTATTTTAATTCCGTCCTTAGAGATTATGTGCCCCAACATATTGCCTTCCTCTAATCCGAAAAGGATTTTCTTAGGATTCATAGAAATCCCAAACTTTCTTCATTTCTCAAACACTCGTCTGAGATGTCGTAAGTTTCCATCATTGGATTGGGAATAAACAGTTACGTCATCCAAATAAATGACAATAAATCTGCCAAGTTCTTCCACAAAAGCGATGTCCATCGCTCTTTGGAAAGTGGCCCCAACGTTCATCAACCCGAGAGGCATTTTCACGTACATGAAGGTACCCCAAGGTGTTGTGAAGGATGTTTTCTCTTGGTCATCTGGGTGAACGAGAAATTGGTTATATCCTGAGAAACCATCTAGTAAGGAGATTTTGCTGGATCCAACTACCTTTTGTAATATGTGGTCCATTTTTGGCAATGGGTAGTTGTCTTTTAGGGAAACCTTGTTCAGGTTTCAGAAATCAATGCAAAGCCCGATTTCCCCAGTTTTTTTTCGGGTTGGGACCAGATTTGAAACCCATTTGGAAAATCATAAGGGGACTATGATTTTAGCATCATACATCTTTTTCTATCAAGGGAAGTATATTGGGATTGATTCTCCTAAGTTTCTGTCTGAAAGGTTTTTGGTCTTCTTTTATCGGGATCCTATGTTATATGATGCTCATGTCATAATATTTTAAATCTTCATATCCCCAAGCAAACACATCCGCATATTCCTTGAAAAGTTCAATGTATTTGAGTTTCTTCTCAGGAGGTAAGGATTTGGAAAGTTTTACTAGCCTGGGTTTCTCTTCTGTCCCTATGTTACAGTCTTCAACGTCTTTCCCACTGGCTTCAATTTTAGGTTTTTTAGCTACATCATTAAAATCAAATAAGTCTTCTAACAAAAGTAAACCCCTAGGTAAAACATTACTCTTTAAATGCAAAACATCAAAATCTATCTCATCTTCACATAACTCTCCTAAATCTATTTTATTTACACTATCACTTCCAAAAATATATTTATTCACATTTTCATCATCATTTTCTAAGTCTATGTTTGTACACTCGAAATCATTTTTACATTGTAGAAAATATTCAATTTGATCATCGTTCCCAAATACCTTCCAGTATATGATGTTGTCCAGGACAATCGGTCTGCACTTCACCTCCACCATGTATGGGCGAGTGGAATGAAAAGGCATATTGCATGTAGCTGTTGACGTAGCTAACCCATCTGCTAAAATGTTCTGTCCCCTAGGCATCACCTGCAAATCAACTTCAGTGAAACATTGAAGGGCATCCAAAACAACGTTTCTTTAAGCTCCGAGCCTGGGATGTTTTGCTGCATACTCACCTTTAATTTGTTTGATAATTAATTCATAATCACCTCTTACCATGATTTGTTTGGCACCAACCTTCTTTAGTAGTTTCAGGCCGAGCATCAAATTTCGTACTCGGATATGTTGTTAGTGCATTGAAAATTCAGTTTGTAAGAATGGTTTTCCGAATACCTAGATTTGTGATTGTGCAACAAAACTCCTTCTCCAGCTCCTTCTTTGCTTACAACTCCATCAAATTCCATGCTCCAAAAATCTGCTGGCAATTTTTCACTTATTACGAGTTTCTTCCCTTTTTCCTCACTGATTTCTTGGCCTTTGTTCGGGTCAAATGCATCTTCTTCCAGTTGAGCGATTTGTTCTCCCATATCATCGTCATTATACAGGATGAAGGAATCTAGATCAAAGTGAGAAGAGTACAGGGGATAGTTATGGGGATTTTCCTTGCTGCTGACCATATATTTCATCAGTGTCTCTCTATACAGTCTTCTTTGTTGTCCGAATACTGGGATGGTGGAATATGACATATCCAATTGCAAAGTTCCTTTCAACTTGGCCCCCCAATACCTGGACAAAAACATACCATATTTCGGGGCAATGTCCGTGACCACAACATCCATAACCATGATTTTTTCTGGAATCTGAACTAGGGTGATGCATAAGTTCTTGATCAACCCGATACATCTGACTTTGTTGTAGTCAAAAGACTGTAAATCCTTTTAAGGTCTGGTGACCTTGAGTCCTAGTTTTTCCATCACTGCTTTAGGCATCAGGTTATGGGAAGCACCCGAATCTAACATAACATTGTGCAGAATCGGTCGAGTATATTAAGGTTGATGTAAAAAGGAGAGACAACACCAGTGTCAGTTTGACCATCAACTTCAGGGCCGAAAAGAAGTTTAGGTTGATCATCGGTAAGATTTACTGTGTCTGAATGATTCACGTGTCCTATGGTCAAGGCATTCATGCCTATATTAGGCTCAATGCTCAACGCTTTGATCACCTGCAATCGGTAAGCGTTCTTACTCATCAACTCAGAAATGGGAATGGTAATTTTCACTTTGGATAATTCCCCTTCGAGATTGAAAGGAGTAGGTGCTCTGCTTTGGCTCAGCAATTATGATCTGTCCACCATAGTTTTCTGAGCAGAAGTACTTGGTCGATTGGTTGATGAAACCTCAATCTGCGTTGATATTTGTAAAATGGTAAGGTTTCTTTTTGTTGGAGTTTAAGCATTACCTTTCTCGGGAATCTTCTTGGTAGAAGGCTCAGTAGATTTCTTGGTTTCAATTGTTTTCTTCGTTTTGGTTACCTTTTTGGGGGAATTTTCATCTGTCTTTTTACTTCGCAGATTGTACTGCCTGTGTACCTCCATAATGGCATTTTCAAATGCCTGTTGTTCAGTCTCTTTGGCTTCCTCACACAACTCTTTTTGAGAAAGAAGGAAACGTTCTTTCTCTTCCTGAGTAAGGAAAGTGGATTTGTTATCGTTAATGCCCATGAGGTTTATGTGTGTGTCCTCTAATTCTTCAATTACCTCTTCACCTTCATCGGCATAATTTTCCTGCAGGGGTGGTTTCATCTGTTGGTCAGATCCTCTCTGTTCTCTTTGATCCCTAGGACCTCTCTGCTTGATTTGAGGAGGATTTCTTCTGAAGTTAGGATTCTAAATTTGTGGAGCCGTTTGGTTTTCTCTAGGAGGATTTCTTTCGGCTACAGTAAGTCTCTCCATCATCCTTTCCATTTCTCTAGCTAAGGAATCTAGTTTGGCGTCAGAAGAAGATGTGGAAGGTTCCTCTTTAATCGTGACTCTCCTCTTCATCCTCTACCATGCCCTTTTAGCCAGAAGGTTGGCCTCTACACTTATTGTGCTTTTCTGCATGTCCTCCAGGGTGGTGGATTTTCTTTCCCTTAATTTATACGACATATTAGTGTCGAACCCATCAGGTAATTTTATCAGTGCCAAACCTTATGGGGTTTTAATATCAGCTGGAATCACATTGTACAGATTGTTGAAATAGATGCAGTAGTCTTGTACTGTCTCTCCTTGATTCCTTCTGATGTTTTCATATTCTGACAAGATCTAGAGAGGGTTTTTCTTTACCTCCCATCTGTCCATAAAACTTCTTTGAAATGTTGTAAGGTCGACCATTGAAGCAACACGTAAGCCTTTGTACCATTTCTTAATGTCCCCATTCAGACTCTGCGCAAAAAGTCTCATTTGAACGTCATATTCATCCACTTCCTGCAAGTCAAAATAGTCATTCATTTTATCAACGTGTTGTTGTGCGTTCAAAGGCCTTGTACCATCGAACTGTGGGAGTCTCATTTGATAGTCCTGGGGCATTTCGTGTAAAGGTGCAGCCAACACCAAGGGAGCATATCTGGCCACCATGATAGGTGGAGGGGGTGGGACAACAACCTGAATGATAGGTGGGGCGGTGGAAGAAAATGAGAAGGATGAGGGACTAGCTGGCATAGAGTGAGCGGTTTGAGGTTTTGAAGAGGGAGATAGTATTTCAGGGGTCCAGGGTTGCAGGATGGTTGGATCTAAAATGGTTTCAGTCACAAAGCTATCAGATTTCGATCTAAACATGCTTTGTTCAAAAATGGTGTCAAAGTCAAGATCTTGAAGGGAAACAAGTTCCTCTAGAAGAGAAGGGGACCCGTGAAGGGGACTATGACTCCCTGAACCTTCTGCAATGGTCTTCTTTTTGAGTAATTGTTCTGGATTATCAGTTGCTATCACAGGTTCCAGGTCTGGGTGGGATCGAGTATAAGCTCTTTTAGGAGCCATATTTTTAATTTTTATATATTTTTATTTTTATGAATCCAAAATTACTATGCACAAGCACTTAACAACCTCTTAACATTATTTCTTTCTCAGATTTATAATTTTTTCAGAAACAAAATTTTCTTCTAAGGAAAAAGAAACCATGAGGTTGAATGTTTGTTTCATCTTCCCCAGTATGGTCGCGACTATGTTAGCGCTCTGTAAATTCCCATAGGTTGTCAGAGTAGAAGAAATTTACAAGAGGTAACTTTATCCAACCACTTCGAAACTGGAATCTAGCCCTACCAATTTCAGAGAGGGATCTAAAAAGGGTTTTACGCCTCCATTGGGCTATGGGGTCTGTATTATAAAGATAGATATCTAAACAGAAACTAAAAGATTCTTTTCACAGGGCAAGATAATGCATTCATTGGATTCTTTAGCAGTAAAGTGATGAATATCAAAAAATATGAGAATATCAATTAAAGTAAAGAAGCATTTAAGAATTTCTTCACTGTAATATCAGAAAGATAAACATTAAGATCTTTCAAAGACGGAAACAGGGTATACAAAGATAAATCCTGCAACATGCGCTACTTTAAAAGATTAGATTAGAAAACAATATGAAAACTGAGGGACAAAAACATTTAACATAGAAAAGAAAACATCACCAATGAATAACACGCTAGAATCCTGTGAAACGTCCCTTTGTATTACTGGAAGATCTCTTGATAAAAATTATAGTCTTTCTAGCTTATAGGGTGTAAAATATCAACCCCCAGTACTTCAAAGTTTGAAGTATTTATAATCAAAAATTACATACGATCCTATCATTAAAGATCAGGACGTGGCAAATTCTAAATTTAGCTAACTAACTCAACAAGATACAAAAATTTAGGAACTGTTTGATGATGTGTTGAAATCTTCATGCTGATTTCTGGGGTAAACTGTTGGTGAGTCCTCTAAATGACCTCGTCTGATTGGATAGCTGACTGGGCTTGGAAACGTCATCTCCTACTCGATCAGATTGAAAAAATCTTCCCATCAAAGGTTACTAGGAACGCTGACTTTGAACAATCTTCAATATACTTCATCCATCTCTGTATACTTGGAAAAATTTGGCTTGACGATGAAAATGTATTGGATCTCGTGCTGTATATTGATGTCTAACTGGAAATCCTCTAAGAACGCCTTGCCTGTGATAATGCCCTGTATACCCATGAATTTCGAACTATCTTTAGCCACGGTGGCTAGTTTCTTTTTATAATCATAAAGTGTCATTAACTTGTCATTTATGACCCTTAAGCTAGGGAGGCCTTTCTTCTGCAGAGCTTCAATTTTGCTGAAAAGTATTTTCACTCCTATGTCCATAGTTTGGACTTTTTCCTCCAGTTGTAGCATCAATCCTCTTTTGGTTAGGACCCTCTTGACCTTGAGGATGGTTTCTGTCCTATCTACAATTTTCAAATCCTCTAACTCTTCTCTGGTTTTTGAATTTAGGAATTTAATGATCTCAGTGGCTTCTGTGGGCATCTCTCCCAATTCTTCTCTTATTTTCTCAATCATCTACTTGCTTCTTTGCACCAGTTCGTTTTGCTTGAACATGATTTGTACCATAGACCATATTTCATTTATGGATTTGGTGATATCCATCTAGACATTTTCCTTGACCTCGACTAGTGTTTTGCCTCCCATTGTTTTCTTTTGAAGCTGTTGCAATTCCTGTTTGAGCTTGTCTGATGTTTGTTTCTCCTTGGAGTAACTGGTTTGGTAAGAAGACTTGAGTTCCCGAAGGTTCTCAACCTCCGTTTTAAGTCTGATAATCTCTGTCTCTTGCAAATTCATCTCTTCCATGGATTTTTCTAGTTCTACTGCCTTCTCCAGAGCTGTCAGTGGAGTTGTTGAGGGGGTTTCTGCTGAGGGGATTCCCACTATGGATGTTGTTCTTACTCCTGTGAGTGGAATTGCACTCAATGGAATGAATTCCATAGGCTTTGATTGTTCCTTCTCTTTCTTTAACCTTTCCAGTTCTTCTTCCATCTCTTTCAACTGTGCATTCTGATCCATAATCAACCTGAGCATCTCATCCTTTTCCCCTTTTGTCTCAGCTATCTCCTTTGTCTGTGCATCTTCCTTTGGTGGAAGTTTCAACTGTTTCCTCAGAGATGCTATATCGACATTTTTATTTTTAAGCATCTCCTCAACTGCTTTCACATTTGAGGGGTCATACTTGATCTTGAGGACCAATTCTTCCAACGTATTAATTATGTTATCCTTTGCAAAGGATGATATCTTTTCTAATTTCTGTTGTGTCTGGACATTGCTTAGAGATACCTGTAATTTAGTGGCTGTGGTAGAAGCATTTGCCAACGTGGAGAAAATCATTTCCCCAGTTTGCCTGTGCAGATCCATTTGATCAGCAGGATGCACATCCCTAGTATGAAACTCGAATGTTTCCCTTTTGTAATCAGTGATTGCTTTGGGGCCTGGCACCTGTGCCTGCAGAAACGCCATGTGCACTCTACCCTTTTCTGTATCGAATGTAGACAATAGTCTGTGTTGTGCCTTTGATGTCTACTTCCAAAACCGACCATAAGTACTGTTGGTCAGTGTCTGATTTTTCTTTTTGATCAGGTCATACTTCTAAAAAAACACTCAATTTTGGTCCTACTTTACTCGGCTGGTCGACTAGTGGAGTACTTGTGGGATTCTTAGGCACAACAGTAGACATGATTTGCTTGCTTCTTGTGCTCAGAAGTGACTGATCATATTTCATATGTGCAGTGGATTGGATTTCCTTTTCACCAGCCGTGTCAAGTGTAAGACTGTTTTTTGGCCTTTTGGTGTGTAATTGGAAATCTTCAGCTGAAACTTCAGTGATGGAAGGTGAAGTATCCTTCCTGGGTATTTTCCCCTTGGGAACCTATGGTGTAGTAGTCTGTGAGACGATGAACGAAGGGTCCTGTTGTTCTATCTCGACCAGAGTGTTCGACTCCCATTCTGTTTGATTCACGAACTTCTCTATCTCAGGCTTGGGTGTATGAACATATGGGACATTTTTATTTTTAATACTCATCTCAGAAATTATCCCGCACGAATCATAGTGCCATATGAAACTAACAAAAAACATCATTTCTTTCAACAGTCCGTCTACTTCCTCCCCCGCACCTCGGCTATTGCAGATGAAATACCCTATTTCCCCTTTAATTCTAATTTGTTGTTTCTTTTTCAGAGACATAAAATGTATGTCATCGGAGTTAATCATTTTCCTTATGTACTCCAGGGAAAATATCCTCATGGGAAGATACTTGGGCAGTTTTTATGGAGCTAACTCGCATCCATATATTCCGATCTCAGATTGGTTTTGGTAAAGATACCAGTCTGCAGTTTTTGCAAGGTCCGAGCGGTGTAAGATCCTTTGAATTTCCTCGTTTATTCTTGGTTCAGGTCTTCCACTGAGCATGCTTACCACCGGGTGATAAAACTGCTCAATAAATTATTTGAAAATGAAATCTATTGAATTTTATCTGAGTAGTGAAGTCCAAGCTGTTACCACCCGCGGTCTCCTGTCCTTGTCCATTTTATGCATTGAAAAGGAGAACCTGTCCGCTTGAAAGAAAGTGAACATGTAGGCCAGTATTGAGGAATACTGGAACATGCCTTCTGAGGAAAAATTTGATAACTTCTCGTGAATACTGTCTGCCAGGAAAGTGTTGTAGTCGAACTGAGTGGTGGGTCTCTCTTCTGTGGAGAAAATGGATAGAAAACCCAATATGGGTCCATCCACCCATTTGTCGAAAAAATAACCAAGCAGATCACAGAGAGATGAAATGACTTGGTTTCACTTCTCTAAGAACAAGGAGGAAGGGTATGGGGGATTTGTTTTGGGGAGATGAGTGGCCTGAGGGATGAAAAGCTCAAAAATATGGGCTCTCTAAGGGAATGATAGTTTCTAGTATAGCTCCGTGATGACTTCGAGATTGAAAGGGGAGACGGATTTGGTTCTTGGTATCTGCTAACTGTCTTATAAAGGGTTCAGAAAAGATAACTGTCTTATCTTATGAGATAAGATTAAATCTCTACAATCATCTACTGATTACAAAAATAGAGGGGGAATATAACCACCCCATATCACACTAAATCTCTAAAAATTAAAGAGTTTGTTCCTCTTTACACAAAAATAAGCCATGGAGATGGCTAATAAGCCCATAAATTCTTCATATCATTTGATCACCATAAACTGCTAGATATCCTGAAAGAAAAATATGAAATAAAGAAACTCAGATATACATTTAACCAATATTTTCCAAATTTCAAATAAGAACAGACTGGCTACATAATCTCCCAATTTTGTAGCTAGTCTTATTTTAGCAACAAAATCTAATTTATTCTATGAACAAGAATGTAACACTATTTTAAGATAAAAAACAAATCCTTACCTTTAACTGGAAAATCAAATCGATTCACATGATCTTAGAATTGATCACTACTATTACACTCTCGGCGTTTTTTACTATGATGTTCCCTGTTGTTTTCAGACGTTTTCCTTGTCTCTGAACAATGGACTTGAGCCTACGATTTTCATTTGTTAGGGGGTCGACCTGTTCGGTAAGGATTTTGATCTGTGATTGCAAAATGGGTATGTCTATATAATATTTGTCAATCCAGAACAGACAAGTTTCACATTGTGAATCTGTGACGGCCGTTTGAGAAAACCCATGGTTGAGTGCCAGACTGTGTGCACTGTTGCCTTTAGGTTTGTTATCAAACTTGATACCTAGAAATCCTTGACTCTGCTTCAAGAAAGGCAACAAATTATCCATGAAATTGTAAGCCTGGCTGTGATCTGCTTGGAAGGAAGGAGGGTCTTCTTTAGCCAAGAATCTGTCGATCTCCAAGTCTGATCTCTCATGGATCTCAATCATTTTGATCAAGCTCGCATGAGGGGTTGATTTATTTCGTAGTTTCCTTGAGATCAACCTACCTACCCTTTTATTTTTAAAACCTAAATCGATATCACCTTTAGATGGATTACCCACAGGTTTGTTTGCGTTCTGAGCAAAGGCGTTAGGGTGTGAGTGTTGTTCATGGCTCTGCTCAACAACTTGTGGGTCGGGTATAGGCTTACCGAGGGTGGCCATAACACAGGCCTGTGTAGGTGAAGGGACTTCTCTGGCAGGGACTATGGTTTCCTCTATCATAGGTTTTTCAACCTCTACAACATTGGAGTCAATGAAACCGTTTCGGGTCAGGAAAGTGTTCCAGTCATCATTTTGTAACTTCAATTGATGTACCAATAGTATCTTAATCAAACCGTGGTGAAACAGGATTGAATCCAATTGTTTTCTCTTATACCTGTTTTCCATTTTATGCAGGCTTCTCCACAGGTAATAGGGCATATTTAATTGAAACCCAATGAAATTCATCAACAAACGTATATGATATAGAAAAAAAAAACCAAAACAACCTTCGCACATGACGAATTGTTTCAAGACTTCTAACAAACCATGCCACTGGGTTTTCAATAGGGACACATGCATACCTTTGTCACAACAATTGATTTTTCGAGATGTGAAGAAAAGGCTCCATGGAACCTCCTCGACCTTGGCGTTTTTGAACCACTTATGCCCACTCAAAGGAAGACATGTTTCTTGAACTAAAAAATCCTCTGTGACCTCAACCTGAATGTCTCCTACCTTGGCTCAGCATTCATCAAAAGAAAGGGAAAATTCCTAAGCGGTTCGCAAGTTAAATCCCTGGAATTTCTCAAGAAAAATAAGTCAGCCTTGACCCTTGAGATCCTCCCTTGCATCATCACATAGGAGCAAGTTATGAGAGCCATTGGGTTCAATCCTGATGACTGGGGCCATGGGGATACAAAATAATGATGATAAAACACAGTATGGAAGGTTTCTAGGAGAAGACCAAAACAACATTTAAGACCCAAAAGCTCATCAATACCCTAGCATGTATGGACATAGGTTCTTCAATACCAAATGAAAAATGTTATGTGAAATGAAATTCAGGAGTACATGTGAAACTCGAGATTTATCTCTAGGTGATGGGCTCATCATTGTCAGACTGCCACCTCCCACAGGGTGCAGGCCACAACCAAGTTCATTAAATTTTATGATTGCGCAACAAGGTGGGTTTGGTTTCTAAAGTTTAGGAGAGGAAAACTTTATAAACCAAAATGTAATGACAAGGATACACATGACCAAAAGCCACAACAAATATATCAAAGTTTAAATTATATGGACCCTTGGTGAATCACATAACAATCCATAAGCATACTTCACATTTGAGGAGTCAATAAAGAAGATGAGCTTGATAACAGGAAACAAAATATTTATTAACAAAAACTGTGGAGCCAACTACCTTCCATAAACTTTAAATAAAGCGGTAATCCAATCATAGGTCTTGATGCTTCATTTTAATGCTTTTATTCATGAATGAAGCATGAAAACGAAAACACTAGGAATAACCGAAAGATCACAATCGTAGTTTCAAAAACTGCTTTTAAAGAACAATAATTGTATGACCCCAGGTAGGCATCCACATAAATTATTATTTGATGCTTTAAAAAGTTAAAAATATGTAGGGCTGTCAATAGCTTGCAACACTTTTCTTCTATCCATCTATCTACATCGCAATGGTTGTAATGGTTCTAGGTATATTTTTGCTTTTTGAATGTAGCTCTAACTTTCGTTTATGTGTTTTTGGGTGCCTTTTCTTGATTATTTTGTTGCCCCCTTTAATGCCCAACTTTATTTCAATAAATTTCATGCTTGCTTCATTTATTCTTCTAACATTTCAATGTTGCAATTGCCTTAGGATATGGCCATGAAAACCTCCAAGGTACTTTGTACTAACCAATTTGGTATATACCCAAATAGGTGTTTGTTTTACAAAAATTGGATGTATATTATTGAATTCTTTGTTATTGTTTTTTAGTAATGCTTTGTTATTGCTTGTTAGTAATACTTCCATCTCAGATGTTTGTGAATTTCCTTCATGTACTTCATTTCCATGAACTATGAAATGATCATGTCAATTAGCTTTGCAATATTTTTTCCAATTAAATGCTTATATATTTTGAGATTTATGACTCATTTGTTTCATGTGAAGGCCTCAGTACTTTAAATTTTCATCAATGTCCATGGAAATGAACAACATTTTCCTACTCATAATGCAAATTTTATGAACCTCCTTGTTCAACAAAAGAAAAAAATGGATGTGCTCAAAGAATAATGTAGTATGATATGCAATCTAGTTCTTAATATGTGTAAGGACTCCCTATCGTTTTCTTCAAATAATTTAATATCCATCAATTTATCCCAAGGTGATCCCAAATAATAGGAGACTATCCATCAGTCCAAAGAAACTATGGAAGTGGACCAACAAACCTCTCCTCACTCCTTGGGAGGATGGGAGGAAGGCATCGACCAACATGTTTTTAATTAGAATGTATGTTTTTTAAAGTTGTTTGTATTCATTGCAAGGAAAAAACCTTGTAGCATAGGTTTTCGTGGAGGTTTTTAGTGTTACAATATTTCGAAAAAATTTCAAAAAATCCTCCGCCACAACTTATGCTATTTCGAGTAGAGGTTTTAGAAAATGTTTTAATAGATGTTCCATATAACTAAACTTTTTTGGGTGACTTGAGGTTGTAGCGAAGGTTTTTTTGTTGGTGCTTTTATTGGTAAACAAACACACCGATGTGTTCTTAAATAAAATGCATGGGTGTGCCCTCTCAAGTACAAAGCATCAATGCTCTTAAAACTATTACGAACCAGTTCCTTATTTCATGTTATATGAAACACTAGTGTTTTTAGTATTAGTGTACATAGTGGTACATGTTTTGAATGCAACAATGGTGTTTGTATAAATATTACGTACCGGGTCACATATTATATTTAAATCCCTGGTGTGTATATTATATTTAAAGCACCAGTCTGTATGCTATATTTAAAGCAATGGGTTGTATATTATATGTAAAGCACCAATGCACAGTTTTATCATATGCATCATATTGTTTTGAAATAATAAATATAATCAATTGTATGTTGTGTTGCTTAAAGTAATGGTGATTTTTCACAATTGTTAGCATTGATGTTTTCATTTAATTAATAGGCACCAGTGTGTATGGATGATAAAAATGAACAACCATCTATTTTATGTCATGTGTCGTTTAGTGAGTTCAAAAGAATATATATATATATATATATATATATATATATATATATATATATATATATATATATATATATATATATATATATATATATATATATATATATATAT
>ML864734.1:0-12844 GCA_009831015.1 Picea engelmannii
ACTCTCTCTCTATCTCTATCTCTCTCTCTCTTCCCTTTTTTCTCTCTTTCTCATTCTACCTCCCTCTCTATCTATCTCCATTTCACTCTTGACCTATTTTCTTCTCTTCCTGGATCTCTCCCTCTCTCCACTTATTTATCTACCCCCCCCTCTCTCTACCTATCCCTCAATATCTACATCCCACTCTCAAGCTCTCTTTTACTCTTATTGGATTTTTCCCTCCCTCCCCTTATCTCCCCCTCCCCCCTTCTCTCGCTTTAATTTACTCCTCTCTCTCTATTATCAGACAAATCGGTAAGTGTTGACACAAACTAATCTCCCTAACTTCAACAAGAAATTAGAAAAAAACATAGCAGAATACAAGCTTCTCCTTAGATTTCATTGTAGTGTAAACTAGTTTAATGAGGGGAAAATGACATACCCTTTAAACGTTGTTTGATCCTCTCTAGCATCGTCTTTGCCCCATCTTTGAATTTGTGGGATATTGAACCTGTTAAGAAGAAAAAACCAAAAAGGAGAGAGAACAATGATATATATATTCCAATGAAACCTATGCATAAGATCAAGGAGTTATACAATGAAAATGGAGACACTTTTATAGGGAATAAATGTATCACTGCATTATATTGATGAAAGTGGAGAATACAACCTATGCCTTGATGTTGCAAGGTCTCTTCCAATGGCCCTTTGCTTCAACACACACACCTTTTCTCCAATGCTTTTGATGAAAAGTATTCACAACTTGACTTGGAAAGCTAAAGCAAATCTATCACAAGTACAATCTTCAACAAAATTCTTCATGCATAAGCCAACCTATAACCTTTCCCATGAGAGATCCCTCTTTATATAGAGTGAAGAGGGATGTCTAAGGATATTAGGATAATCCCATTAAATCAGAGAAGTGAGTGAGATCCAAACTGATCGAAGGCCACCTCATCCTTCCGAAGCTTCCATTCTAGAACCTTTGAGAATTTCACCTTTTTCCTTTGCTTGAGAATCGTTAGACCCTAAACAAAAGCAGCCTGCGATGACACCTCAATCCACTGTGGTGCAACATGCGATGACCAAGGATCGTCACACCCCTATCATTTGGAAAGGTGCGGCGATCTTCTTTGGTAGGGTTTTTAAGAAAGGAGAGATGATTCTATTTCCCAGGGAGAAAGTCTTATTTCTTCAGTAGCTTCAGGGAACAAAGGAGTAAGAAATACACATATCATTAGTGATCATGGGGGTGACCAAAATAATTTGTAACAGAATGCCCCCCAAAGTATGAAATTGGAACATGTGACAACTGAAATACTTTGTAGAATGTGTGTGTCAAGAACAAGGAGTGCATCGGTCGGAAACCTACAAACAATCAAGCATCTACATAATAATATACCATTTACTGAGGTAGGCATTCCCATACTCAAACTACAAGTGACTCTAAGCATAAGTGTCAAGTGATTCATGGCCACCAATCATACACTGTGGATCCATGTCATCATGATTCAACATAGCCACGAGAAATACACTATGAATCTATGCTATAAGGACTCAAATTTGGACATAGCCACGAGAAATACACTGTGGATCTATGTGTCAGTAGAGACTTATGATTACTCCATCACAACATGGATCTATGTGAAAATATCCAGGGTCTTAATTTCCATCGTTTTGAAGTACGAATCTATCCATGTGATTATAGGTGTCGAAGTTGAACATGGTAGAAACCACTTGATTATCGATCATTAATGGATACCGTTAACAAGTGTGAGGGAAATCACCATTGATGTCAATGACCCCCATGATACTCTAGTACAATCCAACAAATGTGAATTAATGAGCTGAAGTCGAACACTCGATGGAATTTTTAAATTAGGGGCAAATGATGTGAACCCACTGTTGAAAACGAGGAAACTTGCCATTGAGGCATGCAGGTTCCAAGGTACTAAAATGGTTTCTAAGTCTAATTCCCAGATAATGAGTTGAATTCGAAAGGAAAAGAATCGTCATAGGAGGGCCTTAATGTATCCCCCATGAATGACACGAAATATGTAACATATTTGAAGTAGATCAGAGTATAAAGTGATTCAGAAATGACTTAGGGAAGGCTAACATGGTAACAATTTTGACGAATGCAGATGGCCAACTTGATAGAAGGCTTGTTTAGGTTGAACTTCTCTTGAACATTTGAATGACACAACAATTGTCTTGGCAGCATTGACTCAAGGAGGACCCAACATACAAACTTGTGGATGATCAAACGAGAGACAAATGGATTTCCCAACCTAGATACAATGATGAAGAGAGGTGTCATGTTCAACAACAACTTACTGCCACTAACACAAATACAAATATACATTTCTTTCCCAATTTTCCCCCACCATTTCTGGCAACTACCTCTTTATTTTTACGCAAGCTTGAGGAGGATAACATATGATTGTAATGTAAGATCAACCTTCAGATGAGTCCCTTGGAGTATTTTTAATGAACCATAGGAAGGAGTGGTTCGGTCCCATATGGGTCTTTGGATGCTTGTTTTACGAGTCCAAAGAAAGAAAAATCAGGGGCTTTTCATATTTAAAGAGTCTGAAAAACACTTAAAGAAAACTCAAAAATGTCCTTTTTCGTAAATTAGTCTGATGAGACTGAAAAAGAGATAATATACCACTCATCAGATGTTTTCTTCAAATACTTTTACGAGCGTGAAAAGAACAATGTCACTTAGCTATATTTTCATGTTTAGGGAGTTTGAAAAGAGCTTAAAGGGGGCTCTAGGGTGGTTCCTTTTTCGTATTGCCATTACGAGTCCGAAAAAGTGATAAAATTTTACTCGATTACATTCTCATAGTTTTACGAGCATGAGAAAGAATAAATACCATGCTCGACGTTTTTTTATTGAAAAAACCTAAAAGCATATATACAACATAAAAACATGCAAAAACAACAAAAAAGGAGTGATCCATATCAAAAGTCCAATCGCCAGATCCCTATCCTGCAATATTGACACTTTGAGAAGTTCATTAGGTTTTTGACATAGGTGGAAATATTAAAAAATAATTTAATTTTAAGTTAAAAATGGTAAAAATAGGTTAAATAGGTCAAAACAAGTTCATTTTACCATTTCAATTGTATTTTCACCAAACTAGTGCCAAAAACCTCATTTTCCTTCGATCTTCAAGTGACGATTCTGGAGCGCTCCATGGATGATTTCTCGAGCCATTTCCATGAGGAAGGTGCTTTTCCTCCCTTCTCTCTTTCTATAGTAATTTTTTTCAGTTTTAAAGGTTAAATTTTGAGTTTATGGGCGAATTTCCAAGGGATAGAGCGCCTCCAAATCGCCGTAGGCTCTCCATATTGGGAACTGCGATGATCTAGGATCATTGCAAGGGGTTAAATGCTGGGGTATGATGAAACCACACTGTGGTAACCTTGGCCCCTGCGACAACCACAACTCAAAAAATAAAAAGAGAGAAAGAACTAGGGAAACCTCCAAGTTTGAATTTTTGATGAACTAATTCATCTTTTATTGTTTTTTGGCAGATTTTCCACAGTTCATCATGCTTGAATGGTGGGAAAGAGAGAATGAAGAGGAATATTACATTATCGGTAATGATCCCAACAACGTCATGGCACTCCAGGAGTGCGACTTGCTTAAGTTTTTCAAAGTGCAGGGAATGAGGGCCCAATTGGTTCTATTGGAGCACCTAGTCCAAATGTGGGATGTAAATGAACAAGCCTTTCATGTCGGGGTTCATACACTCACTTTAGATATTGATGACATCTATTTTTTGATTGGATTATCTCGTCGTGGGTCTTGGGTGTCACTATCGGGAAGTAGAGGAGGAGGTGAACCTATGGATTATTATGTAGCACATCACTATGCAACTGGTACAAAGAAACATAGTGGCAAGGTTGCCATAAAAGATGTTGAGGATTTATCTTTGAGGACCGTTCTCTATACTATTACTCGTGTGGTAGGGAATGCAGCTCCACACATGGCCTTACCGAGTCATTTCCAGTATGTTATCGAGTGCATGGAGCCTTGAATATTCAACTAGTGTGAGGGCCTCCCAAAAAATATGAAGAAACAATTAATAAAGTGCAGGATCGGTCGATTGAAACAATTCAGATATGGATCAATTTTGGTATCCTTTTTCCTAGAGAGGGTCCCAGTTTTGTGCCTACAACATGTGTATTGGGGTGTACCCACTCCACATGATCCTCAGATGAAGAGGTGGGTAGACTTAATGGCACGCCATGGTGGCATGCCAACCGTTACATATGGTCCTGTGTTCTTCCAATGGCTGAGATATTGGCTTGGAGGATTATGCATATGCTGGGATGAACTTCCGTGGTGATCCTAACTTGGAACTACTCGAGGTTTCACAATAGGAATAGATAGGTAAAAAATATTTTTTCATTATATGTTGTTTTTGGTATTTTAATTATGGAATTTTTATGTTATGTATCCGAGACTAATCAAGAGCTCTCAATAATGCAGATGTGGTGCCTTTCATGCCTCCAGGATCATCTCCTATCCAGAGACTTGGGGAGATAGGTGATGTGGCAGGTCGAGGGGTAACAACTGAGGATATCGAGGAGATTGAACACATGAACCTCAAGGGGTTGACTATGGATATCCTTGATATCACCATGGATGAGTTACCTCGATGCTACCAATGCCATATAGTTGGCGTTTCATCATCCATTGGTCCATTGCTCCGTCGTGTAGCACGAAAAATGGTTTGTTATCACGAGAAGCATCCATGATGCATATGTATATGAAGCTATGTGCTTCAACATTTTGGTCTCAAGACACACTTTTTTGTAACATTTGACATTATAATACAAAACTTCTACCAGATTACTTGTATTTACATGTGTGTTTGGATTTATAAATGGCGCAAATGTCTATCTAAAACATAATTGGCTAATGCATCTGTTAATGTGTTTAGATATATAGGAATGTGTTGATATTCAATGTAATCAAAATTTCATTCCAAGAGGTGAATTCTCAAGTACACCAATAATAGTGTAGGACTTTAGATGGAATAAACATTACTTAATTGCAGCACCACGAGTTGAGAATCAATACATACAATTATATGAAGGATTCCAAATGAAATGGCATCAGTTAATAACTCAATAACCGCACTGTATTCCTCAATATTATTAGTTGCATGACCAAGGAAAACATCGTGTAGACTGATCAACTCGTCTGTAGGTGCATAGATTTCCCATGCAACAGGCGTGAGATTTTGAGTACTGTGACTAGCACCATCAACAAAGCCAATATAGGGTAGTGAGAACACCAACATATGGAAACCAAGCACAAGGCAATGTAAGCAGTTTGAGGGCATAAAAAGAAATGACAAAAAAAACACGAGAGTATGATACATTAAAGTACAAAGAACTCATGCAAAAACATTTTAAGCATAGTACTTCTTTAGGTAAAGCCCGTTTCTGGGTTCACCCAAAGGAATTCCATCATAATCAAGCAGCTCGTAAACCCATTTCTCCAACACTCATTTAACGATGTAATGGCCATGCCACATGGGCTTGAATTTACCTTCCCCCAACAAATCATGATCTTGTTCATACAGAAGAACCAAATCGCCTTCAGAAAAAACACGAGGTTTAACATGTTTTTCATATTGACCCTTGATGCGTTTCTTTTGGGTTTCTATTACTAACACAGCATAACGACGAGTCTCGTCTAATTTCATTAAATACAAGAGATGTTCTTCTTTGGCTGTGGTGTTGGGGACAAATTCGATAGCTAGTTTCAGATACGGGATTTCACATTCAACCAGGAAAACGACTTCGATACAATACACTAACTGGAAATGTGTGAACCCTATAGCATATTTATCTGACATCCAATAGGCCCATAATGCCAAAAAACGCATTGTGTGCCATCTTGACTTGTGAATCCCTATCATTCATCGAAGCATAGTAGTTAAAACTTTGTTGATTGCTTCAAATTGGCCATTGGCCTGTGGATATAATAAGGGGTTGAGTTTTCATGTTGTAAACCCAACTTATCTGTAAGCTCAAAAATCATAAAATTGTGAAAATGGGTGCCATGGTCGGTGACAATGGCTTTAGGGACACCAAACATAGTGATGATATGATTGAATATGAAAAGTGATGCATTTTTCCCAGTCTTATAAAATGTAGGCATTGCCTCGGCCCATTTAGTGAAATAATCCACAGCTACAATTATGTATCCATGCCCCCCAATCGAGTGAGGGTTACATGTCATGAAGTCAATGCCCCATTTAGAAAATGGACCAACGAAAACTATAAGATAGAGAGGAGTAGGATGAGATCAAATCTTATTATTATAGGTTTGACAAGCATGGCATTTCTGAACTGCAAGAATGCAATCTTTAAAAAGCGAAGGCCATAACTAACCAGCTTTTAGGATGTTTTGGGAAGTGGAATACCCAGACATATGACCACCACATGCTCCATAATGACAATCATTTAGTGCTTTCTTAGCTTCATCATATGTCAAACATCGTCGAAACACAGAGTCAATACCACTATGGTAAAGGGTATCACCAATAATAATATATTGACAGGCTTGATACCTAATATGATGACAATCTACATGAGATATATTGGGCCGAAAAGTTTGGGTTTGGAGGTAAATGATAATGTATCCATACCAGATATCGTCTGAACTAATCAGAAAGAGAGATTCATCAGGGAAAGAATCTTCTGACACATTTTCTGTATCAGTGGAGGGAAGGTCACATATCAACTCAGCAAAGACCAAAGATTTCTTTGACTTGGCTCTCTCAAACTCCAAATCAAACTCTTAGAGAATCACTATCCATTTGGAGTATTTCCCCCCTAGCAATTGTCGTGTAAGAATATGTTGCATGGGGTTGAAATCATAAATAATCGTGGTTTTGCGCAATAATATATAGTGACGAAAACGATGGACAACTTGAACAACCGCGAAGGACAATTTATCCACATGCATGTATTTGATTTTAGTGGTTGTAAGACTCCAACTTAAATAGTAAATGGCATGTTCATCCTGTGAATCATCCTCTTGGACTAGGGCCATGGTGATGGTATGATTCGAAGCAACCAAATATAAGAAATAATCTCGACTATAATAGGGGGGTGGGGGGGGGAATAAGAGTGGTGTGCGAGTTAATGCAAGTTTCAAAGCTTCAAAGTATTTGTTGGCAGTGTTGTCCCATACAAAATCATGACCCTTCTTAAGAAGTCGAGTGAAACCTTTCATTAGTTCAGCATAATTGGGAATGAATCGTCGTAGAAAGTTTTCCTTCCCTTGCAAAATTTGGAGTTGGTGTAAGGTAGAAGGAGGAGGCAAATTGATAATAGCTTCAACCTTCAAAGGATCTAACCTGATCCCATGCGTGGAAAAAATAAATCCTATAAGTCTTCCAGAATCCACACAAAAAATGCATTTATGTGGATTCAATCGTATGCGGTAATATCGACATCGGAGGAACATGGATCGTAAGTGTGTCGAGTGATCTTGATGATGCATGGAATGCGCTGGTAAATCATCTAGGTAAGGGTGTACAATATTCTTAATATCATGAAAGGAATAAGACATAGTGCGTTGAAAAGTCACGACAACATTATTGAGACCGAAAGGGAGTTTACGGTACGCGAAGGTACCCCAAGGGAAAATAAAAGCGGTCTTATGATGATCCGTGGGTAAAATATTGATTTGATTATAGCTGAAAAATCCATCCATCAAAGACAAGATTTCACTTCCAGTGCAATCATCAATGATTTGGTCGATGAAAGGGGTTGGATAATTATCTTTAGGACAAGCCTTTTTAATATCCCTATAATCAACACAAACACGGATCTCTCCTTGTTTTTTCATGACTAGAACAAGATTGGACACCCAATCAGTCAACGCTATAGGGTAGACAAAACCAACTTTAAGAAGTTTTCCAGCTTTGAGTTTGATCGTAGAATATTTTCGTGGATGAACTGGGTGAAGCTGTTGTCAAACGAGTTTAGTGTCAGGGTATGTATTAATTTCATGTACAACAATATCTGGATCAATTCCAAGAATCTCTTCGTAACTCCATGCAAAAAATTCATGAAATTCTTGGAAAAGGGCCTTGTAAGTTCAGATCTCATCAGGAGAACATGAGGCACCTATGTGAACATTTTCCACTATGCCAGGATTAATCGAAATATCTAGAGGGATAGTGGGTGAAATATTTCCCAAGTTCCCTTCATACAAAACATCACATGTTGGTTCAAAAACTAAGGGGAAATTAACAATTATAGACGGATTCAAAATCCGTTGATAACTCTCGATAGTCTTGGGTTCGAGGAAGAGGATGGAACAATGATGTCCATCATCCCAAGGCATGTCTTCCACATACATAATTTTCATGATCATTTCATCAGTCGAAAATATTGTGTGAAACAGATCAGGAGACATATCAAAGAGAGAATGAGGAGAAGGAGATGTTGATTGAATAGCTTGATAGGCCAATTCCACCAGATTTAGAGGCATTTGATTGCGATAACGAAGACATTATTCCAAGCTAGGTAATATCCAAGGGTCATAGGACTCAGGGATTTCGCCAACATGGGTCGAAATCATGTTAATAGAAGTGACAAAAGGAGGAGGAACATCTGGTGGTTGAATAGGGAAAATACCCATGAATGATGAATCCTTTAAAAGACCCACATCGACATTCTCATAACCAAGAGGTGTTTTTTCTATGAATGGAACGTTACTAGTGTGTGAATCAGAACTAAAAAAGGTGAGTTGATATACCATAACAACTTTACCTTGGTGAGGGAAACATATCACATAATAAAGGGTAGAAACAACTGCTTGCATAGCATCAATCCAACTACATCCAAGTAAAAGGTTGTAATCAAGAGGTGCATAAAACACCTCAACCTCAATAGTAACCGTTTTTCTTTCTAACACAATAGATAACACAGGAATAACACCATAAGGTTTAAAATCTATACCATTAAAATATTTTAACGTGTTGTGTGACTTGGTAAGGGCAGGAGAGTCAATGGATTTCCAACAAGTGATGGAAATGACACAAGGCAAAGATTCTTCATCAACAACTGTTCAACAAATATTCTTATTTTCCACAATTACTTGTATTTGAAAAGCTAATTCATGAGGGAGTCTTGGAATGTGATCTAACGAGTCAAATATTATCAAATTCATATTAGTAGGATCGATTCCACCGATATCCTTTAATAGTGCCTTCCGTTGAGTAGGACAACTTTGAAGGACTTCGAGAGCCGACATTTCAGAAGGTGCATGTGGAAGATCTTCTACAATATTGTAGTTTTGAGCCACACATGCATGCGGGTTAAATGAAGACTTACAAATGACATCCTTAGGAGGTGGACGGATAACTATATATAGAATAGGTCGTTCAAGATGAAGAGGACCATTAGGAGGAAGAGCCGATAGAGGAGGTTGAGCCAATGGAGGAGGTGGACCATCAATTTTCTCTTTAGAAGGAGAATAAACTTTTGTTCGAGTAGCAACTACAACTTTGGTTTTATTGGAGTCACCAGTACACATAAGTACATAAGAGGTGGTAGAGGGAGAGGGTTGGTCATGAATAACCAATTGGGATTGTTGCCGAGAAGGAAAAGGTTGTTACAAAATGATAGGTGTAGGGGGAGTTTTTGTTCCTTGGAGGAAATTAGTAACTTCTGCACGTCTCGAACAATATTTAGTGTAATGGTCGTCGCCACAGATAACACAAGGATAACGAGGCTTTCACTTTTATTTATCATCAACAGGTTGATTTTTGGGTTTATCTGATTGTTGATTATTATTTTTATCCTCTTTATTCTTACCCTTCCCTTTCTTTTTATTTTGATATTTACCGGTAGGCATAGACTAGACCATATTGACCTCAGAGGTTTTATTGGGAGAGGGAGCAGGAGTAGAATTTTGTACATTAGCAATAGTAGGTTTGGGATTAGAATGATTGACCTGTTTTGACCGAGTCTCAGCATGAAAAGTGCCAATCACACCATCAACAACATGGGAAGCTACCAGAGGCATTGGGGTTGGATTTGTAGATGGGAGAGGAGCGTCAGGGATCAAGTCATATAATGTGCCCAATTGAGAATAAACGAGATCCAAGTATTGAGCACGACTGATCGCATGCTCTTCAGTGATGACACCTCCCATGGAAACATCATGGGCTATAGGATTGATGAGTGATTTGGTAAACCACTCAACCAATAATTGATCAGGAAGGGGAACTTTTATTAATCGTCGTCTCCTCCTCCACTCGTGAATACGATTTGAGATGTGAGTAGAGGAGGAATGTTTAAATGAACTTAAAATTTCAGTTCTTGTCTCATATCATATCGATAATTGGTAATGTCTCAAGAAATCCATATCTAAGGTGTTGAAATCATTGAAGAAACCTCTTGGCAATTCGATGTACCATTTGGCAGCCGAACCCGTAAGAGTGCGTTGGAAAAGACATAATCGGATGGAGTCATCCATCAAGGAGTTGGATGAACACCAAAGATGAAATGTCATGATGTGATTGTTTCGGTCTTGTCCCGATCGACCTTCAAAATTAGGAATGTCTGATGGTAATTTGGCCAGTATAACTGGCCAATAATGAGAATGTAAGATGGGATCATTCAAAATCCTAGATAAATCCGGTAAATCCAAAGTAGCTAGAAACGACAATTGTCTGTTTACTTGAGGAAAGTTGTAATTTTGGGGAGGCAATCCTGTAGGTATACCAGTAGGGCCATAAGAAGTTTGTAAATAGTTAGAGGGTCCTTTCAAATTTGGTTGCAAAGGTTTTTTGAGTCAGGTAGCCAACATTTGTTGGTTTATTTGGCATGCCACCTTGGAAAGGAGCATTAGATTGAAAATCCTTACCCCAGGTAGGATTTACAGTGCCTGGATAAGGCTGCCCGGGATTAAAGGGTACAAAAGAATTTAATTGAGGATTTTTCCCCCTGGGAAGTTGTTGATTGACTTGGAAAGAAAATTTACAAGGTTGGGTTTGTAATCCAGGTATATGTTGTCCGTAAACTGGGTTGTGACCCCCAACTTGGGGTTCCCCCCAACTTGAGTTTGACCTCTAACAAGAAGTTGAAAACCAGAAGCAACATAATGACTTGTGCCTCCAAGATGATTGGAGCTACTTGGGCTAGGACGATTAGATCCTCCAGGTGGTGGAGGAATGATAGGACCTTTGGATAGAACTTGGGTAGGTGTGGGAACAAAACCGCTAGCAACGTTATACCCAGGTGGAACAAAAAGGCTAGGTCCTTCGGATGGACCCTGGGTAGGATTGAAAATAGAACTATTAAGAGAGTTATACCCAGGTGGAAGTGATGGATTTGATCTAAGTGAAAGTGGCGTTCCAATAGGAGCTTTAGTTGTTACCGTACTTACCACAAAAATAAGTGTAACTTGTGGGATTGTGGTGGAGCTAGTGAGTTGGAGAGGAAGAATTGTATGTGTACCAACCCACAACCGATTTGAAAATGTAACAACATTACTTGTCATGCCAGTAAAATAATCCAGAGGTATTGTATAAGAAGTTGAAGTAACGGGTATGTGTGATGACATAGGTTGGTTTGGACTCATACCTAGTTTATAAAAAATATTGTGTCTCGAGGAAGTCCTCCAAAAAGAACGGATGGGGAAAAAACTAGGATTAAAAATTCCAGAAGTGTGAATCGGAGTTCTAAATGATTCACTGTGAAATGGTGGATCATCCACACTGGACTCTATGAAAGGTCCCGAAGGTATTCCAATATATTCTTCAGCAACAATGTCTCCCGAAGAGTTTATTCGGAGCAAAATTGGGTCTTTTATAACATTCAATAACGGATTTACATGGAGTGATGATTCATAACATCCCACTTTGGCACACTGAGCGAACTTATTCTTTGAGGACACTTGCTCGCAAGTGATCCAGATTATTACGATATTAAAACTTTTGATTTTGATTATGAGGCATTATGGGATGATGACATGTGTTTTACCGCCTCGACACAGACAGGTGCTATTGACTCGGTTTTACTGAGTGTGCAGGATTATGGACCTCGAGGATGCCAAGGCATCAATGGAACCCCTTGGACTCCAGATCGAGTTGGGGACTGTACCATTGGGGTTTGATTGTTTTACTATGATTTTAGTGCTTCTGATTAGATGATATGATATGGATATATTCTGACATGATTCGTTGATGATACAAGCTGACGATAGCTTGCCGACCAGACTCACATGTGGAGTAAAGGGGTCACGCACGACTACCAGAGATGTTGAGGGAGAGGTGTAGACATTAGCCTTTCCACAACCTACTAGCACTCCCATCGTGGCTCGAACTGTAGGTTAACGATTACCTAGTTCGAGAGGACCCATGATGCCGTGAGGGCAGACAGCAATAGTCGCTCATGATGATTCTAAGGGGTGCACAATAAGGCGGGGGACTTATTCCTTAGAGGCCCTTAGTCTCCCACAAGTTCACCTCGCGGAGTATTGACTCCAAGGGTTTTTGATGTCTACCAAGTCAGTTAAGAGGCGAGTGACACCCTTGGAGCACGTGGTGCATCCTGAAGGGCAGGTCACGGAAGAAAAATGGAAAGAGGCGGGTGACACCCTTGGAGCACGTAGTGCGTCCTGAAGGGCATGTCGCGCAATGAAATAGATGAGGCGAGTGGCACCCTTGGAGCACCTAGTGCGTCCTGAAGGGCATGTCGCGTTGTTTTGATAAATGAATGAAACTAGACGGTCTTAGGATGAACAATGTGACAAGAATTTAAAAAAAAACTTTTTTCCTAATAAAATGTCGCCCATCACGAAAATTAAGGT
>ML864735.1:0-22560 GCA_009831015.1 Picea engelmannii
ATCTTATCACATAATCAATATGAATATGACATATAATCAATATTCAATATGAAAAATATGCATGTACAGTAATTCTAGAATATATTTATTCTTCTCACTAATAATTCTAAGTATGGAAGTACTTTAGTTTAGGATAATCCTGACTAACATAAATTAGGCAAATTCTGAAAATAGTTCTTACTTCTTTAGAGGAAAGCGCTAAAATACACCAGAAGGCGGAGTAGGCCCACTGAAGTTATTGCCTGAAAAATCCCTGCAAAAATAAGATGAATGAAAGAGGAACTACTAAGAACTGTGGACTGTGGTTACTTAGAACTGGTATCAAGTTTGATACAAAACAAAACCAAGTTTGATACAAAACAAAACCAGCGATAAAGAAATAACTTGACACTCACACAACTTCAAGCTTTGGAAGTAATGTTAGCTCTTGTGGAATTTGTCCAGTCAACGTATTGTTGTTGAGACGACTGTTCAACAAATGAATCAATAATGTGATTTACATGAAGCATTATTAACAGACCCGAGAGTAATGAGAAAGATAATGCAGGACTCTAATATAAATCTGTGAGGACTTCAGAACATAAAAGTGTACTTCAAATAGTTACTGGAAATGGCAATGCTTAAAGAACATACAGGAAACGAAGAGACTTCAAATTCCCCAGTGACCGAGGAATTTCACCAGTTAATCGATTGTTATACAAATCCAAGCTAACAAGATCCTTTAGATTGCCAAGCTCCTCCGGAATGTTTCCCGTGATGTTGTTTTTGAAAAGCTCCCTGCAGTACATATGTGAAGCAAGAAGTCATAAAAGCATAATCTTCAATGTTTCTTCTTGAAAGAGTTCAGTGCAAATGAATAGCCTCTTATTTCAATCAGAACCAGAATTTGTTTTCCCTTTCACCTTAAAGAATGGGAATACTTGTCAAGCAGTATGGCGAGGAGTGTGGCAAATAGTGTGGCTGTAAATATCGTCATCAGTTTTATGTCTTGTTGCTGTGAGGAGGAGGCTAATCAATCTAATGTGGTCACCCATGTGTGACATGAACTGGAATTGCAAGATTAGCAGCACTTTGTAGTATAATGTGTTCTATCCCTAATGAGTATGAAGTCAAACAGCTTAGTGAACTAGGAGCCTGATCCTAGAACTTCCATTCTTCATTTTTTTTTATTATTAGAGCGTTATATTTGGTCGTGTTATAACCTCCAGATGTGTTTACGAGCTGCCCCAAGAGCCCCACACAAGTTTAGTTGAAGGAGTTGAACTCTAAGCCTCATTGAACTTTATATCACAGTACTTGCGAATTGCACTACTCCAATGACTTGATTTTCTGTTCTTGAATCTAAACAAAATAACTATTTAACAAAAGAGAATAAAAGGAAAATAACTATTTAACAAAAGAGAATAAAAGGCATGCATAGCTTAACAAGAACATCTAATCTAATGGACGACCAACAAATGCCAAATTGAAAATAACAGACTTACAGGTATCGTAAATGTTTAAGCATTCCATGCTCAGGCACGAGACGACCAGAGAGATTTGTGTTGCCCAAATCCCTGCAAACATAACAAAATTAGGAACGATCTAAAATAAAAGGCAACCCAAGAATCCTTCCCTGGACAGCTACACGAACATAGGAAGATCAGCTTACACTCTTATAACACGGTTATTCTGGTCACAGGTGACATAGAACCAGGTACAAGTATGAACAGTAGGATCCCAGCTTTGCAATACATTGTCGGGATCTAATAAGCTTCCCTTGAATGCAATAAGGGCATCACCTGTCAAAAGGAACTTAAATCATTTCAATAAACTGAGAGTTGGATTGAGGAAAGTTGAAACTGCACTCTTCTCCATTCTATATAGATATAGATATATCATGGGTATTTCAGAACTTTGAATAAGGGTAATGGGTCTTTAAAAGCAATGATCAAAATCACTCACAGACAATTTGGTCTCTCCCCAGTCAAAATTGTAGTTTGATTCACAGAACCAGAATGTTGAAAGAACATGGGCTTTCTCCAAATTATAGCCCATATTAAAACAACATCCGCTCTTTTAAAATTCTGATTCGAATATTGCAATGGACTCTAACGAGACTCACCTTCATAATTAGAAGAGACACCTGAGGCTACTACAAGCACGAGGATTTTCCACAGAGAGCTCATTGCCATCCTTGCCAATGAAGCTTCTGGCACTGTATTTGAATAGCACAAGAGCCAGTTTCTGCAGCTTGTTTTGTTTGTTATAAACCCACTGGAAGATATAAGAATATTCCTGAACCCAGTTGCTGAGAAGTTGATGTATGGGGATGAGGTGGGGTGCTGTGTTTGCAGTGGGAATCCTGTCAGACATGACATGTGATTCTTGTCTGCTTTTAAAGGGATACCCACCCAAATCCTAATATAATGTAAAAGGAAGCCCCCC
This sequence comes from Picea engelmannii, assembly GCA_009831015.1. NCBI lineage: Eukaryota > Viridiplantae > Streptophyta > Pinopsida > Pinales > Pinaceae > Picea > Picea engelmannii. The sequence goes on from ML864735.1 coordinate 2,428, forward strand.
AGTTCAGAGGGACCAGTTGGGATACCCACCCAAATCATCATATAATGTCAGCTTGCTTGTCTAAAGGGGCAACCGAGGTTGGGATTTTGTCCCTTGTACATGGTCCATGGATGTCTTTGTCTCCGCAGGTGTCGATGTTTCTATAAGCGTACACTTGTGTAAGTTAATTAGTTGCTAGTGGGTTGTATTTATGACCAAAGTTAGTCAACATTTATCGACAATCTCATCAAAGTTGACTTTTGTATGTATATAATGAATTAGTTAATTCATTATATTGGAGAGTGGGATTAGGATGAGGATCATGGGCATTTAAGTTAATGATCAAGGTTGACTATCTCAACTTTATGGAAGACATTTGAAGTGAAAGTTAGTTGTGGTGTTTGATCTCTATAAGCACACTTAAGGGTCATGAAGACATTTGAAGTGAAAGTTAGTTGTGGTGTTTGATCTCTATAAGTACATTTATGGGTCATGAAGAGGTAGATTAGATGGTGTTGTTACACTTATATTTGTTGTGAAGTTGGTATGTTATTGTAATCGTTGCTATCTTATCTTGTGTTGATGAGTGAGTTTCTCTCAAGAGCTTGGTTCCTACTACAAACATTTATGTTCATATTTTTGGTGTTTATTTGTTGTGATTTTGTTAATAGTTGTATTAAGTTGAAGCTAAGGTTAGAAACAACATTATAGTTCTAACATGATCAAATCAACATCAACATTAACAAACATGTATGTAATTGGTAAAAATAAGTTAAGTTTATTAGGGGTGGTAAGTGCAGGGGGATCCTTCATGGTCACAAATGACAAAAGGAACTATAATACAATTGGAATCTTGGAGTTTACATTAATAATCAAGTAGAAACCTACACTATTCTCCAAGGTTTGAAATTGGGTCTAGCTCGTCAATTTTTTCCATTATTGTGGTTGGAGACTCTTCAGTTGTTTTTCAGGCTATGGAAAAAGTTACCAAGTCAAAGAATTGTAAGCTTTCCTCGATCCTATTCACAATAGAGCAAGTGGTGGCTCAATTTCAAAAAATAAATCTCCTCCAAGTCCTAAGAGAACAAAATGTGGAATCCGACCAATTGGCCAATGAAGCCACGAGAGAAAAAATCGGGGTCTTAAGGCTCAATGATTCAAGGTGTTATCAAGCTATACCTTAGAACATTGAATCATTCACCACCTTAGAACATTGAATCTTCCACTAGCTAGTACTTCAAATTTATGAGGCCACATATCCAACACAAGGGAGTTGCATTCCCAAGACCCTCCATAAACATGAAGAGATCCTTCTTCCATTCACGCATGTTCAATTCACGGCAATTGGGTGTAATTGAATTCTCTTGAGGTATATTGCACAACGCGGGTGGTATAATGGCCTTCAAATGGGGTGTTTTCAAGGTATGAAGGTAGTTCTTCACTGTAAATCCCAACGCTCATTCTCCATCCTTTCCGAGGTTAGGCATCGATATCAGGTTGGAATTTTCATCTTGTATTTCAATTTTATCCTTTGGTTTCGAATTCAATTTTAGGTTGGTATTGTTCGCTCTATTTCTATCTTGTTATGGTTTGATACTATTCTGGATATTTGTGCATTCTTCACTTTGGTGTACTAGATTCTTGTTGGAAGCAATATGTTCTTTGTTCCTAGGAAAATGCATTGGAGTAAGCCTTGTTTTGTCTAGCAATTTCAAATTCTCAAAGGTATTTTATTGGGTTAATTTGACCCAGCGCCTCTGAGTGCCTCATGCTTTCTAATCTCATATAGGTGCTTTTCTTGAGGCAATAATGGATTTTCAAGACATAAAAATAATTTTGCAGGTACATGAGGAATTGATAAAGGATAAAAGGGACACTCTCTGCACAACCATAGTGAAAATGTAAGACAACAAACATAAAGTAACATCTCAGATTACATCTATCATGGAGATCTTGGATCATCTGAATCAGAGAGTAACACAATTCACTACAAGGAAAACACTTTGTAGTGGAGGTTTTTGCCGAGGTTTTTAGTGTTACAAGATTGGGAAAAAAAATTCAAAAAAACCTCAGGTGCAACCTCTGTTATTCGTAGTAGAGGTTTTAACAGTGTTCCATATAACTGAAAAATTTGGGCAAGTGGAGGTTTTAGTAGAGGTTTTTTTCTGATGCTTGTGTTGGTAAAACACACAAGTGCATTGTTAAGTAAATTGCATCGGTGCGTACACAAAGATCAAAATGTTATGACCCAGGGAGGGAATATACCAGGCTAAATGTATATGACATGACCCCAAGGAGGGCATATATGGGGCTAAATGTACATGTAATGTGTAAATATATATGTAATAGGGTCGGCCTAATAGTAACGGGGCCTCATGTGCAAGTGTGAATAGGTATATATAGAGATCATGTATTAATTATTGGGGGGATGTAAATTGTGATGGAGAAAGGTGGAAGAGGTTCTGCTATCATTTAAGGAGTTATAGTGTAACTTATCTTTCTTGGAGTTGTGCTCTACACTCATAGAATAGATGCTTAAATTATCATAACATAATAGAAGTACACACCATGTACAGAATGTGAGCGTGCAACACAACTTCAAGATAGATAAGTTACACAATAACTCCTTAAACAGTAGGATAACTTCCTCCACATAACCAAATACCTTTCTCCATCACAATTTACATCCCCCCAATAATGAATACATGATCTCTATATATACCTATTCACACTTGCACATGAGGCCCCTTTACTATTAGGCCGACCATATTACATATATATTTACACATTACATATACATTTAGCCTCATATATGCTCCCCCTTGGGATCATAACATATAAATTTAACCTGATATATGCACCCCTTGGTTCATAACACAAAAGCACCAATGCTCTTATAATTATTATGCATCGGTCCACATTTTTTGTTTTATGTAGCACCGGTGTTTTTTGGGTTTATGTATGCATCAGTTCGTATGTTTTGTTTCATGCAACACCGGTGCTTGTATTAATATTATGCACCAAATAGTTCTTTTTTTTATGGCACACCAATGCTTGTATAATTTGTACGCATCAGTCTTGTATTACCATGTGCATCGGAGGGATGTGAAATTTCGAACATTTGAGGCGAGATGTCGATGCCATTCTTTTTTATTAAGCATTCATGTGTATATTATATGTAAAGAATTGGTGCATATATCACATGTAAACCATCAATGCGTATTTTAATCGTGTGCACCATAATATTTTGAAACGATGAATATAATCACACATTATGTCATTTAAAGCAGTGGTGTTTTTTCACAATTTTTAGCACCGATGTTTCATTGTAATTAATAGGCATCGATGTGTATAAATCATAAAAATGCATCATTTAGTGAGTTCAAAAGAATACAATGCATTGATATGTATATATTTTAATTAATTGTTTTTTACAAATTTTCAATTAATAATCTCAAGATCAAATAATTTTTATAATAATATTAATTTTTATATTTTTGTTATTGCATTTTGAGATAATGATTGCATTAATGTGTTATCCAACATATTATGTTATGTGTAACATTAATATAAATCATATATATATATATATATTAATTAATCAACAACACAACATTTGACAATGCAATACTCTGTCAACCTCAAGAATGATCTAAGGCCTATATTGTGTATTTAATAAAATTTAAGAAGCACATTTGAAAAAAAAATGACGATCCATAAGCTTTACGAGTATACCTTATTGCTAAATATTAAGCATTTCTTTGGCCTCAACATACTCCTCCTTCATATCCTAACTCGTGTATTTACTAAGAAGCTCATGTTTCTTCTTCTCCACAACCATGAACTTGATCACTTTCTTATCTGAAAGGAGCACATGGGAAACAAACTCTCGCTCTCTCTTCTACTAGTTTTCGTTGTCATTCTCTCCCATTTCTTCCACCACATCCTCCTCTTCCTTGAACTTGACCAGCTTAACAACAATCACCTCCCCACTCTTTACCATCAACATGGCCTCCCTCTTGATATACTTGATCCTCTGACACTCCCTCAGTGCTTTGGCTCGCATCTCCTCCTCCTTGGCCCGCTCAAATTTCTCCAAGATACGGTCCTCGTCATCCTTATATCCATAATAATTGTCATAAATTAGCTTGTAATTTTCTCCAAGAAATGGTCCTTGTCATCCTTATAGCCTCGGGGGATTATCAATTATCTCTTTATCAATAAGCCCCATGAGGTGAAGAAGAGGAGGTCTAGGTATGATATTTACATGCAAATTGACACCAACTATTATGGCGACAGGGATATTGGAGAAAGTATCTTGGAGAAAGTCAAGTGGCCCATGGAGGAGGAGATGCAGACTAGAGCACTAAGGGAGTGGTAGAGGATCGATTCCTTCAAAAGGTAGGTTGGGTTCATGGTCGAGACTGGGGAGGTCATTTTTATTAAGTCGATCATGTTCGAGGAAGAGGAGGATGTGACAAAAGAAATGGGATATCAAGACAAGGGAAACCAACAATATAGAGAGTGGGAGTTTGTTGCATGTGTGCTCCTTTCGGATGAGAAAGAAATCAAGTGCATGGTTGTGGAGAAGAAGAAACAAGGGCTTCTTAGAAAATACACAAGTGAGGATCTCATGGAGGAGACATCGAGTCCAAGGCAATGTTTAATAGTCAACGATAAGGTATGCAGGTGAAGCTTATGGATCATCGAATTTTTTTTTAAAAGTGCTTCTTAACTTATATTAAATATACAATATGGACCTTAGGTCATTCTTGAGGTTGATAGAGTATTATAATTAAGACATCCACCAAGGTTCCTTTCTTGTTGATCAAGCAAAAGGGGCACTAGGAAGCTCAGATAGTAAAGCTTGGAAGTCCTAATTATGCCAAAGTAGGGGCCAAGATGACAGGCTTGGAAGGGAACAAATTTAATGTGTTCGATGCTACCGATAAGGGCCCCAGTTACAGATACTTTGGGGCTATGAAATTCCTCCCCGACATCAAAGAGATATTCAATAACCCCCCCAAGGAGAAGAAGAGGAGGTCTAGGTATGAGATAATTTACAAGCAAAATGATGCCAGTTATTATGGCTATAGGAACGACGAGGACGATATCTTAGAGAAAGTTGAGTGGCCCGTAGAGGAGGAAATGCAAGCCAATGCACTGAGGGAGTGGAAAAATATCGAGTCCGTGTGCTAAATTATGAAAGGCACCTAAGAGTGACCTCCATATTAAAGAAAAACCTCCACAAAACTTAATTACAAAGGTTTGAATTTGTAGTTTGTCAATTAAATTGTTTTTCTTATGGCTTTCCACTCATGTACAAACCTATATGTGTCTACCTGCTGCTACTAGTCATACTCTTATGCTCATGATCGTTGTATCTGCTTCACATACAATTATTTTTAGGTGCGCGCGCACACACACACACATATATATATAACAAATTAAAATTATATAACACATACATATATAACAATTTTGAATTTATCAAAATCTGAAATTATTTTTTGTTTGCACAAAAAATGTGGTAAAATAACTGGTGTGAATTTAATAAATACTATGCACCACTCACTGTGTTCTATATCAAAATGAAAGCACCTTCCATGGTGCTCTTTTTATAGGGTGCATCAGTGCTATGTGCTTCATTAAATGCATTGATATGAACTCGTAATTTTGATTATTCATGTTCGCAATTTCACGGTGCTCCATGTTATATGGAACACTCATGCAATATGTTAAGCCCTAAATAGTGGCACATTACCCCTTAATTGGGGCATATTACATTAATAATGTTATTTTATTTATGTCGGCTTGGATCCATTAGTTGTGATTGTACCTCCTAGTCTCCTATATATACCAAGGAGACATTTTCATTTGGAATCATCTGGTATTTGGACATTTATGTGGTGTATAAGGAGGTTTCCCCCTTGAAGAGGCTTATTATCTGAATTTCTCTCTTTTTCGAGACGTTGAGTACGTATTCTGAAGTTTTTCTATGCTATATTGATATTTGGTTCTTAACATATGGTATCAAAACTCAAGGTCTTGGGGTTTCGCTGCTACATATGAGATGCCTTGGAATTTTTGCTATAATTATTTTTCTACGACGTTACAGAAGGAACCCCTTGTAGGATATTTAGTAGACAGGTCAAGGCACGTTGGGTTAAAATTTCAGCTCCATAGGCATTACACTTTCGGAGATACAACCTGTGTAAGATAGGGTTCTGGAATCATCTTGAATTGCGTCATCGTGGAATTTTCACTATAATTTTTTCTTTTGTAATGTTTCAGACTCTGAAATCCGCATGATATTCACAGAAATTATTAATGTATCTTTGATAATAAAAAAATCAGCGTCTGGGTCATCTTACATTTGTAGATACACCCTGTGTAAGATAGGGTATATGACTAGTCCTATTGACTAGTCTCAAGCATGTGTTCCAAGTAAAAAAATCATAAATTATTCCTAGATTATCCAAATTGAGTAAGACCAATTGCATTTGATAGTGGATAGTCTGTAGTATTTCTGGTACAATTTTTAGAATTGTATATCAATTATTTTGTGTGGGGAATGCTATATAAGTGAGATCTCCTGGAAAGGCCAAAAATAAGGAAGATGTGGGGAAGTTACCATAAATTCTACTTGGCACATCCAATTTTGATCAGACCTGTGGCATTGGAGAGAAGAAATATCATAGAACTACAAAAAATAAATTTTCATACCCAAAAGGGCTAAAATTTTGGAGATACAACAGAAGAAAGATTGTCTAGCAAAACCACCTCAAAATCAAGGTTTAAAGGTGATACTTGGCCAACATGCCACCAAAAAAGGGAACTTCTACACCAAATAAGCCTCCAGATAGTCCTACTTGGACTCTTGATGAAGGTGAAGAAATGCATAGGGACATAAATGATTTACAAAATAAGACAGTGACAAAAGATGGACTACAAGGGATGATGGATGGTTTAAAAAGGGAGATCATGGAAGGATTAAAAAAATTCCTAATAGAGAGGACACCTATAAGTGAAAATGTATCCCATGAAATTCATGATGAGGACACAAGGAAGATGAATCAAGAATGGATAAACTCCAACTTTGGGTTGAAGACCAACCACGTTCCTAAGATCGATATGAGGAAGTTTGATGGCAAGGACCCAATCACATGGATACTTCAGATGGAGCAATTCTTTGATCTACATGATGTGCCACATACACAAAAGGCACAAATTGCTTCTTTATATTTAGAACCCAATCAATTTGTGTGGTATTGATGGATTTGTTCTCACAAATCACTCGTCACTTGGACAATTTTCACAGAAGAAATGATATCACACTATGAGGATACAAGGAGCAATATCTTCTTTAGCCAATTGATAAATCTCAAGCAAAAGGGTTCAGTTACATAGCACATTGAGAACTTCCAAAGATTTAATATAAAGGTAACATATATTCCAGATGATCACTTGATTGATGTATTCATAGGAACTTTAAGGGATAACATTCAACATGAGGTTCGCCTTTGGGAACCCAAATCATTGGAGAATTCATTTAGGGTGAGCCGAAGGTGTTTTCAAGGTGTTTTCCTTGTAGTGCTTGGAAGAGGAATGTGCTCTTTTAAGGAACACACAGCTGAGAAAGAATGAGATTGCAAGTGCCTTCTATTACATCAACCTGGACATTATAGAGAAAGGGTAACTCATGGAATAAGACACTACCCAATAGCTTTTCAAATCCATGGAAATATGTGATCTAGAACCAAAGCAATCTGCACAAGGAATGGAAGAGGTTACTAGTTACAACATTTCTAGTTAGTCTATCTGTTTCAAAATTTTATTGATACTATGTAGATTTTATAGGATATACAATAGTTTTAAATACTAGGAACTTGTGTTATCAATTTTTTGTAAGTAAATTTTTTTGACAATGAGTTCTCGTGCTCAATTATCTTTGAATCTCTTAAGAACAATGTATTGTTGTTGTTTATCTTAGCTACAACACTTTTTTTATTAATAAAAGTGTTCTCCAATTTCAATTAAAATTAAGTAAATAAATAAGTCAATTTTATTACATGTTGAGTCAGCATTGTCAACTCCTTCATGGCTACTAGACTGTAAGCTTGTGTTGTTTTGACCTATGATGATACTAGTAGATTATCGGTTAGTCAGCAAACAATCATTGACTAACCTAACTTGACAATTGTGTGAAAATTACAAAGGGTTGTGACCATGTCATATCTAATGAGACTATATATATGAATGCATGTACTCAGATGATATAAAATATGTAACAAGAAGCAAGTACCCCACCCACTTCTTTGTGTCACCACTTTAACTATTTTTCTCTCCCTATTTTCTTTGCATCATTTTGTTTATGTGGAATGCGATTCAATGTGTTCTACGCTTGTTGTCTATGTGTAAGGTTAATATCGAACAACAACATTGGTACTAGTGTCTATGTACATTGACTTGAGTATGTAAAAATAAAATGGGTAAAGAGAAGGGTGTTAGAGATGGAATGCAAGGGTGATAGAAGAGAAACTTGAAAACTATTTCAAAATTCATGGTAGAAGAAATAACCTATCATTAGTGAAAGTTGAAGCTCATATTAGATATTTATTTAAATCAGATTCTTAAGACATGTACGCTAAAAAAATATACAAACGTGTTACTTAATTAAAAATGAATGAAGCCTCTTTGGGAAAGTAAAGAAAAGATAAAGAGTTATAAATTTTGGAAATATTAATTTTCATAATTAGTTAACAAATTGTTAGATGGATTTTGCACAAATCAACACATAATTACTAGATTGTTGATCAACATTATGAAACAACAATTTTACACTTATTTGCACAAGGGAATTTATGCATGGCCCTCACTCTCTTATACCTCTTTCTAATAGGGAAAAAATTACCACAAAGTAAAGCACATTATCAGTGATGGGGTTTTTATTTGACTTGATATGGATTTTGTGAGGTGTGATGGAAGGGGAATTAGGTGGCCATGAGGAAAACAAGATATATAGATGACATGGTTGGAATGGATAAACAATAAACTAAATGATGAAGAGTTGGGATGGAAAACAAAGGTGAACTTACAAGATTGAGAGAGTGAGAGATCAACAAAATGCATGCTTTAAAATCAAAGGTATATTTAAACTTTAATCCAATATTACAAGGAAACAAGTTTTTAGTGGAATTTTTTATGGAAGTTAATTTCAAAGTTCCTCATTTGTGAAGGTTTTTAGAAGAGGTTTTTGCAGAGGTGGCAGGCAGAGGTTTTTGCGTAAATTAGGTTGGGCTTCTTTAATTTTCCACAGGCGTACCAATGTGCTTAATACAAAAGAGAATTGGTGTTTAATGACCACATACGTGCATAAGAGGGGAAATAAGTTAAAAATACATTGGTGCTCCACTTTGGTCCAGGAACACTAATACTCTAGATTGTTCTAAGCACACTAGTGCTTTCCAATGCACACCAAAGGGACAACAATCCAAAAAATATTTGGTGCTTCATTTTGGTCCAAGAACATTGGTGCTCTTGATTGGTGTAGGTGCACCAGTGCTCTTAGACCTATGTGCATTGACGGGGAAATAACCCAAAACAAATTAGTGCTCCTATGGGGATGTACACCAAAGAGACAAAAACCCAAATCAACATTAGTGCTCCACTTTAGTCTCGGTGCATCCATGCTCCTAGACCGATGTGCATTAAAGGCACAACAACCCAAAACAAACAATGCTCTAGTTTTGTCTAGGAACACCAATGCTCCAAATTGGTCTAGATGCCTTAGTGCTCCTAGACCAATGTGCACCAAAGGGACAACAACTTAAAAATCATCAGTGCTCTACTCTGTTCTAAGTGCATTGGTGCTCCCCTTTGGTCAGGGAGCACTGTTTCTCCTAGGACACTGACGCACCAGATAATAATTCATATATATTTTTAACTTATTAAAGTAGGTGGGAAACTTACAATACAACTATTAAAACAAGGAAAAATTTAGGGTTTGTTTCCTTTCTATATTTCATGTAATAGAAGAGGAAGAGGAGGTGGTTCTAGAAAAGGATGAAATAAAAATAGTGGCATGCATGCAGGGAAAGAAAGGAAATATTATAGTGAAGTAACCCTTCTTTTCCCTCTTCATTATTCCATTTCTCCCCATTATTGATTTCATTTATATTATTTTCCATTTCTCACTATTGTTCCTAATTTCCTAGTTGGTTTAGCTTCCTTTTTTTTTTAAATTTCTTCTATTTTCTGTTTTCTATTTTTATTATTTTGGTTTGAGGATTGTATCTCTCTTGTGTAGATTAATGGTGAAATTGTTCTAATGTTTTACAACAATGAACATGGCTAGCAAATGAAGGGATAGTTCAATCAAGAAAGGGGTAAATATTTGCATGGCATGGATGTATTACCAAAGAGGTTTTCACCTTGCTTTGTTTGTAGGTTCATGGGGTTCTTTGAGTTGCATGGTGTTCTTCCATACTATTCTTGGAGCACTAACTCTTCACTTTGGTCAAGGACCACCAGTTCTCTCCTCTGGATGGAGAAAAATGGTGTTCCACGCTGGTTGGGGAGAATTGGTACTCCTAATACATCGAATCATATAAGAATAATTTGTTTTTTTTAACATATTAAGAGAGGTGGAAAAACTACAATATGGATCTTAAAAGGAGGGGTAAATATAAGGTTGTTTCATTTCTACATTTCACATGAGAAAAGAGGAAGAGGAGGTAATTATAAAAATATTAAAGACAAATAACCATAGATGCATAAAAAGATCAAGAATATCGCAACCATAATATCTTTTCCTTCAACATTATTTCATTTGTCCTCGTTATAGATCGTATTTATGTTATTTTCCATTTCTCACTATTGTTCCTCATTTCTTCATTGGTTTGTTAATGTTTTGTATGGTTAGAAGGTTTTAATATCTCTTTTACAAGTTAACGGTGGATTTGTTTTAGGGTTTACAACAATGAATATGGATTTTAATTAATAAGTGAGTTTGGATACTAAAGGGGCGTAGCTTTGTGCATAATGGGTTCATGCCCAAAGGGATTTTCACTTTCCTTATTTACATGTTCACATGATTTATTTGAGATATGCGGTGATCTTTGCTAATCGTATTAGAGTACCAATGCTCCACTTTGTTAGGGGAGCACATGTTCTCCACTTTTCCCTGGGAGCACTAGTGCTCCAATTTGGTCACAGAGCACTAGTGCACCATTTCGGTCTTGGACCATGGTAAATATTAGTGCTATTATTTGGTATAGGATAATCAATTATCCACTTTAGGCATGAATATCATCAAAGTTTCCATTTTTGGTATTAGGAAATTCATATTTGCGTAGTGTAGACTCCATATAGGGACTTCACTCCTTCGTGGGGTGTAAGACAACTCCAAAATATTCCCAAGGGCGGCACTTTATTCAAAATATTCTTATGTGACAATCCTACAATTAACGTGTAATTAACAAGGTCCATACCTTTTATACTAAACTTGGGTGAATATAATCACCTTCAAAATTGTTAATTTAAAGGCACATTCTTATTGTTAATTTAAACTTGGGTGAGGATTTACATGCACATTCTTATTGTATTTATGGGCAATCCAATGGAATTACAAGATTTGATCAAGATTAAAATTTGCTAATGTAAATCATTAACAGGTATTTCTAACATGATAGATATAATATAAAATAAGACTTTCAGATAAGAAAATATTGTTCAAAAGTGAACTTATTTAAATAGTTTACTAACTTACCCAACCAACATTCATAGATAAAGGATAAAGCATAGTCAAACTTTCAGTGAAGCCATATAAGTGCTTCAACAATTTTATAACATATTTCCATGTGTTTGAACATAAACCAAAATAATGATATTGATATCAACATCAAGATATAAGTAGGTATTTGTAAAATTGCATCCTCTATTATCCCATGTGGGATTTACTTAGTAAATCTATGGCATAGCATGTGCATTCATGGGTTATTAAAGAATACCCCTAATTTTATTTCTACCTCCAAAAATTTAAATGTTAGTACCCCACCCAATACATGTTTCCAAATAAAATAACCCCCTATTTTCACAAAATATTATAAGTACCGTTATTTTTGCAACATTTTTTATACCCCTTAATATGATGATGATGATGGTGGTGGTGGTGGTGGTGGTGGCAGTGGTGGTGGTTATTAACATGCACTGGGACCAATCTTAGTCTATTGAACCTTAAAAAGGTAAGAGATTATTTTGCTCGCTCTAGACTTTTATTGTTTTGCTCAAAAATCTTTAAAATAAGTATTCCTAAATCACCAAAGTTTTGATGAGTTAAAAGGTTAGGAAGGCCAATATTGAAACACATATTTTGAAATTGAGATCCAATATGGGTGTATGTAAGACATTGTAAGAGAAAGTGTTTTTCATCTTCGACCCTCTTAGTTTCACAAAGATGACAAATTGTTTCAACTCATGGTGTTTAAAATTGTCCAATGCCCTATTTAACTATGGATCTCGTGAGTGTTTGTTCTTATTCTAGCAATGTTGATTTTCTTCTTTATGCTAGTCAGAATAGAGATATGTTTTTGATCTTATAGATTAGGGTTAATAACCTCCTTATAGTATCGTAATTTTATCTTATCCTCTAATTATTTATTGCACAACAATTTCTCCTTAAGTTTAGATGTAATAATATTATTAATATTGTCGATATTCTTCAAAGTGACTTCTTCCTTGATTCCCCAATGATTTAAGCAAGACTTGACATATTTATGCGAAACCTGCTTGAGTCACAGGTTATTTTGATTGGACTTTTAAGTAACATTAGGATAATATAACACGAGTGATGAGAGTCTTATAAGATAATAGGAGTGATGAGAGTCTCAAAAAGAAGTTTATTTTTATCCCATAGTCAAAGGTATGTTGATTTACATTGTTTTCAAGGATAAAATAAGCTTCCCACTCTCCATTTATCCTTTTTTGAATTCTTAGTTCCAATTAAGCTTGTGATGAAGATCGATTTCGAGATATTTGTCTGAAGTCACTTCCTCTAAAATGTTGTTGTCATATAGAAAATTATCATAAGTGATATTTTTGGATTTGATTATCATTACCTTTGTTTTGTCATTCTTAATAGTCATAGTCACACTAGAGAAGAAATTCTCAATCATTCTTAGTTTCTTTTTGAGATCAGAGAGACACCTCACCACAAGATAAATATCACTGACCTAAACAAGAAGGATGATGACTATTTTAGCTAATGTCATGCCAACACAACCTACTTCTTCCAAACAACCCTCTAACTTGTCAACGCATATGCCAAAAAGGGTATGGAACAAGTGACAGCCTAGCTTAACTCCTATGTTATAGTTAATTTCTTCTGAACATCCTTCAATGTTTCTAAACTTGGAAATAATTTTCTCATACAACATTTTCACAACAAATTTTAACTCAAAAGGAACTTTTAGCTCTTTTAACCTATTCCAAAGGTTATCTATAGGCACTGTGTCAAATGATGTCATAAATCCAATGAAGCAACATATGATATTAGTTTTTTTCTTATGACACTCCTCTACAATGACCATAAGCATAACAATGTAATTTGCAGTTGAATGATAGCTCCTAAATCTAGCCTAAGCTTTAGCCCTTTTCCCCTGCCTTTCTAGCCATGTGTTGGCCTTGTTTTCTAGAATCATTCCATATAACTTAGCTAAAAGAGGGATAATAATAATGATCCTATAATTTGAGTTGTTTCTTTTATATTTTATATTAAAGATAGGTACAATGAGGATTTGAGTCCATGATTTAGGGAAAACCTGCTTGAATATTAGATTGAAGAGCTTGTGAATGTGAGGGATGAGGATAAGCCCTCTAGTTTTAAGGATTTATGCCTAGTATCCTTTGATGTCCTTAGATTCCCCTTTTGTGAGACACTCAATGTTGAATTCTGTGTCTTCTAAAGGAAAAACAACTTCCTATATAAAATGGATTTGAGTGTTTTCCATGACATTTGGGGATCCATAAATCGTTTTAAGGTAGGAACCCCAGTCTATCTTTAGTATGTTGGTCCTAATATATCACATATGTATCTAACATATACTTTAGAAACTTTTATTTATCATATGCTAATTTATATTTCAGTGAGAATCATCAAACATGATGCTTAGGAATCAAAAGACCATTTCATCATTAGATCCCTTTATTACAAAATATGTTGTCATTTTCATTGATTGTTTAGAGAATTTCATTTGTCATTGAGAATTTCTAGAACGTACAAGGACTAGAGATATATCACCATGATTATTCTTGAGATTCTTTACTTCCATAAAAATCCTCATAGAGATATATCTCATTTCTAACTCTCCTCCCATCCCACCCCACTTCCCACCAAAAAATAGTTAGTTGGTTGAATCCCCTAGACATGTATACCCCTAGTTTAGTTTAAAAATATATCTCACACACCAAATGCCATATAATATATTGAATTACATTTTAACTATTTTTAAACCCCCAAAATGAAGCCATGTGTGATGATATCGAGTTGCCACTAAATCCCTTATCTATTGTACATGCTAAAAATTGCAATTTATATAACCCTATTGTGCTACAAAAAAATGTCCATCCATATCTCTATGGGGTGCCTATATTTATGTAGTCTAAGATGAAGAATTCATATTTTATTCTCACAAAATTGGATTGCTTATTAAGAAAATATCGTAGTTCGTGCTTCCAAGTCAAGCACTCCTCCTCTTGGCCTTGGGCATTTATCACACATTAAAAACCAACAAACCACTTCTCTTATTTAATAGGCTGAAAAGGATGTCTACTTCTATGATTTTTCTCCATAAGAATAATTGTTATCATAATTGATTTATATGATCACCTCTCATATTTATTCATATATTGTGGTCATGCATATAAGATTCATGTCGTAAGGGTGAAACACTCTTTCCATTACTAGAAAAGCAACCTAGTTATTCATATAGATATGTACCTTGCATATCCATGTCACAACCAAATCTATAAATGATTCATTAGAGATGTATAACTCACCCCATCATCATATATTTCCTTCTGCAATTTAGATTCCTTTTCGTTCAATCTTTCACATTTAGTATCATGAAGGGGATCTCCATAAAGGTCCTAGAAATCCAGGTTTCCTACACCCTCTCTATCCTCCATTATACATTTAGTTCATAAGATTTCCAATCATTTAGCATAATCTCTAGAGGTTTCTCATCTTCTATAACTTCAATAGCTTAATACCTCTTATTCCCATGTTCACTCAACAAGGAACCCAAACGCATGAGTATCTTCAAATATCCACTATCTCTACCAATTGAATTATATTCATTGAATTCGTTTACAATATGTAAGAAAGGAGGAAAAGGAAGTACACTACCCTTTACTAAGTTCATTGGTACAAACCAATTTATTTTTCATTTCTAGAGAAAGTTGTGGCGATTATAGAAGGTTGAACTTTATGATGCTTGCACATTTAATAAGATTTAACACTGGGACAATGATTTTGGTGTTTGTGGTCTATAGTGCTAATATTTTCCAAACAAATTTCAACATGATACATTGCACTCATCATCTGATCTAGGTCTTTGATCATTTCTAACATTGGAATATTTGATTTCATATTAGAGATTAACTCTTCTATGAACAAATACATGTGCTATCAAAATATATCACATTTTTCTTCACCATGGGCTTTTTGATAGGCTCTACACCAATAACATACCATATATTGAATTCACTAAGATTTGTAGTGTTTGTTGCAAGGGCATGATGATGTTGATTTGTTTTTAGTTTATTTATAACCTTCTCTGCAATACCCTAATTTTAACCCCAAATTGTAGTGTAATGAATCATGTGTTATTTGTATGATGTGGTTTATGTGACAAGAGTCGAGCCATATGTGTTAAGGTAAATGTACTTGTGTTTCRTTGTAAACATTCCTACTATGGAGCTCAAGGCCAAGGCTCAACTAGTGAATGAATATAAGTCCAAGTGGTGGGCTAGGATTATGGTGTGGTTATTATTCTTTCCAAAGAGTGCTTGTGTTTATGTAAAAKCATGACAAGAAAGAAATACATAATAATATAATATCAATAAAAAATGTTGGTTGGGGAAGAAACAAYRGGGATATGATACCACAAGAGGGAAAGAAKAAAGGGGGTTGATGGGTGATTTGAACTTTCMATTATACTTTGGAAGTACTACCTTTCCTTCCCATGCTTCCTTACATGTTTTCCAATCAATATTTTACTTATGTGTGTGTAACTAGTACATGTTTTCATATTATTGTGAAGATATTTCATCTCATCCAAGAATAGATATATCCTTTTGTCTTTTCATTATTATTATTAGTGAATTCATTGGAAAAGAGACAGGAGGAATGCTCCCCAATAAATTTCAACTCCCATATTATAGGGGTCTTTACCCACGACTGCTATGACTATTATCGCTACATGTGGAAATATATTCCCATGTACCTTTGGTTGGTAAGAGCACATAGAATTTGGGTTAACTTCCTGATGAAAATATGAAAGGAAATGGGATAGTTTGAGAAAGAAACTAGGGTTGGATTATCCACAATATCTAAACCAAACACCTTCAATATTCCAACCCTGTTATTGTTGCTCACTGATTTTTTTGAGGCCAAGTGTTTTCTTTCATAGTTTATTCCCAAAAGGCAAGTAGAAATTAGACTCTTTTTGCATATGTTGAAGAGAACTACAAGGGAAGAAGATCATTGAGGGACATTCAAGCATAAAAATAGAACATCTTCCTTGTGTTGTGTAGGGAAGTGTAAGAGAGTACCATGGTTTTTCGATTATTGGTGTTAATGAATCAATCAGTTGGTTAGTGATTGTGATTGTGATAAGACACTGAAAGGTGTAATTTTAGAGAAAGGAGTCTTCTTTCCCATCAGCCTATGAAGGGTTTCATATCTTTGTCACTTGTATTTAAGACTACAACCAAGAATCACGGTAGCTCATTATTTCTTAATCTGTGAGGATGATTTCCTCTTCATTATTCGAGCTAGCAACTAGAATGTGTTATATTACTACCAAAGGAGAAAAGTGACCATGAAAATAACTCTAAATATGACAACAATGGTGTAATCATTGTGGGGCCTTCACTCAGTGAACCTTTGACATAGCACATGCGTTCATGGAATAGTAAATACCCCTAATTTCATTAAATATTGATAAATACCTTGTAAAGTTCTTTTGTTGAATCCTCCTCACAATACATCTTTCCAATAAAAAAACTCCCTATTTTTACTAGATATCCCTAATTTTTACAAGATACCTCTTTTTATAACCCCCAATACCTATGAACAAGGTGAATCCCCCATGGTACTCACTCCCATCATCACACTGCCAAAATAATTGAAGACTAAACACTTATGATCTACACAGTTACAAAGTTAATTAAGACAATCATGTTGTCAAGAAGGTCGAATATATGAAAGTTTTTAAATAGAAATTAGATTCTCATCATTGTTGGATAACGTTTATTTTTTCAGTAAATAAAAGGTTATATTTTCTACAAAGGTCCTGCTTCTATTTCTTCCCCTCAAAGCCCTAGATTGAGACCGAGATCTTGTCTATCTTTGTCCATCTCCGTCCATATTGACAATGAAGACATAACTCTCTTTCAAGTATTCCAACGAGATACGACAAGGTTATACATTTCTTGCTCCTACCAAAGGAATAGGGGAAGGCTCTCCCTTATTGTATTGATACTTGCTTCTCTGGCTGTAAGGAAAGACATATGCTTGATATGATTCATCTATATATTTAACAATTTTTTCCATGGTTATATTTGTAGTAACATGGTGATCTTGGGTTTAATAAAAGTTAAAATTTAATTACACTTAAGGATTACTCTTGTGTCCAACGAATTGAGAAGAGCATGCAAAGGAAGATTATATTGATACTTTCCTTCATAAGTAACAAAAATGGAGACCAAAGAAAACTATGTTGCATAAACTAGAGAAACACCAACATATTATAAATTGACCACTAGCAATATGTGGGTCACAAATCTAACTAATAAGAAAGGCCCATATCCATAAGATTGAAATGGGATGCAAGTAAATTGGGTTGTTGCCCAAAATAATAGAGCTTTACTTATATTGAAGAGACAAGAAGACAAATCAATTAGTTGGAAGTTTCAAGTGAAAAGGAACAGAAGTTGAGTAATGTTGATTATTTAATTTAAAGAAGTATATGCTTATTATTTAATATGGGATAAGACAAAATCTATATAAGGGTGGAAATCCAGATAGAATAGAAGCTAGAAATCCAAGAGTTAGGAAATTGGAAAGCCAAGAGTCATTGGAATTTAATAAATAGAACCATTGCAGTCTTGTAAAAGGTTCTCTTTTTGGCATTATAAGTGATATGTGTATGTTAATAAGAGACATTGTTAGCTTGTATTTTATAATCTTGCAAGTTGTAACTCGTTGTAAACTATTCTTGGCATTCATGGTTTTCTCAAAGCTTGTGGGGATGGACTCTGCAGTCTATAGACTATTATTGTTCTTGTAATGTTTATTCTTACTTATCTTATGTAGTCTTAATAAATTGTTGTGAATCAAGTATCTCTCTGTGATTTGTAGGTTATTCTCAGTTTCTCAAAGTTGATCTAGATTTTGTGCATGTTGTAGTTGGTGGACTATTCCCTTGATGTTTGTATTTCTCCTCTGTCTCATGTCAATCAATTATTAGACACTCATATCAAGGATTATATTAGTTATTAGTTTATTTTCATTCTTCATTTGCATTCATATATGCATTCATTTAATTCATTATCTAAATTATAATAGTCGGGCCATAACTAGAGGGTTTTTTATTTTGAATGAAGGAAGGTCTAATTGGGCCCTTTCACCAAGTGAATATGTGTTGTTGATAGCACACATTTTTATGCATCAATATTTTAGCACTAGAAGGAGGGATCATTCTCCTTTAGGGTTGACAATTTAAGTGATTGCATGGACTTTTTGGTAACAAGAATAATCAACGAACAAAGAAAACTCGCATGCACAAGTGAAAGAACCAAGTCCAAAACCAAAATTTGAAGATATGCAGGTTTAGTGTGAAAATGAAATACCTTTACAACCCAAATTCGAGTTTCAATCTAATTTTTATCCACCATTAGAAATCGAGGATCATTTTTCTATCCCAATGGAAGAGTTTCAAACCTTTCATCATCTTACCCATAGTTATGCTCATCGAATTTGTGATTTATAACTTGTGCATGAATTACCTTGACATAAAAGGACTCAAAAAATTATAAATTGGATGAAGTATAAGATCACATAGGTAGCCTTGTTTATTTGATCTCTTATGTTATCGATGAAATCCCAAAACCCTTAGATCAAATTTTCTTTACTACTTCAAAACAATATGGAGACTTTGAATCTAAATCCAACCATATAGTCTTCTTTTTACATAACCTTATCCTAGGAAATGTGGCTAGGAATCAACCTATTAAGTAGGTTCTATATGAATTACATGTGTATAATCCTACCCTTTCTTCTGCAAAGAATGTAGATAGATTAATTTTGATTTGGATAAGTCGGGGCCTCTAAAAGATCAAATCAAGAAATTTATCCAAGCTATTCGATTACTTAATGTGAAAAACAAATATTTAATATGTCACTTGTTTCCTTATATATTTGAAAATAAAACATCTAGTTTGTATTATAATTTGATTATTGAATCTATCACAAGTTAGACATATTTTGAAACCATGTTTATAACTAAATTTTCTATGCATTTTTAGTTAAAAAAAATAAAATCATGGAAGCAAATTTATATGGTGAGAAATCTCAATCATTTTAACATTTGAAATTTACCTTGGAAAAATATGTCTTCATGCTAATTTATAGACTATACCTTTGGATGGTTATACATAATCCTTGGATGTATGGTTAGAAACATAAGTGGAAATATATTTTAATTTGAAAAAACAAAAATTCCATAGTTTTTTTAAAACATGTGACTTTTTTATTATCTAACATTTCCTACTATTATAATATTGTCCACCTCATGGAAATGAATACACATGAACTGTTATGAGAGATGGAATACAATTCCCTTCTTATAGATTAACCAAGTTCAATTTATC